>JAKWJD010001490.1:0-42797 GCA_027705065.1 Solanum peruvianum | reverse complement strand
CCAAAGTTCCAGGTTCCTCGATGGAATGCTCATGGTGTCGCCCCTCAGGATCTGGGGGCTAGGGGTGCTAAAGGCGTCGCTCTTCAAGATCGAACAGCTTGTAGCGTGTTCAAGGCATCGCACCTCAAGATCTGGGAGCCTTGTTGGCGCTCTCAAGACGTAAAGCCTTAAGCTCTAGGGAGGTCAGGTGGAGCGCTCATGGCGTCGCGCATCAGGCTCTAGGAGCCGACGAAGCGCTCTCAAGACGTCACGCCTCAAGTTTCTGGAGTGTGGCTTGTGTGCTCCGTCCATCATCCCTAAAGCTCCGTGATCCTAGTTGGCGCACTCAGGATGTCGCACCTCGAGCTTAGGGAGCCTCGGTGGTTCTCAAGGCACTGTGCCTCAAACTCAAGGATCCTTGGTGGATCTCTTAGGGCGATGAGCCTCAAGTTCTTGGTGTGTGTGTGGAACTCAAGGTGCTTCACTTCAAGCTCTAGGAGCATGAGTTGTACATTTAGGGATTCATGCCTCAAGCTCTCGCAGATTTCAAGCAAATAGAGTTCTTCTTTAATTAGGTTTTTATTTTTTTATAAATAGTTTGAAAAACCTCGTTTTTGAGTGTGGGACTCCGTATTGTTAAACATCATATTGTTAGACTCTAGATTATTAGACATTATATTAGTAGATACTGTATTGTGAGATTCTTGGTTATCATTAGACTTTTTGTGAGATTATTGATTACTTTGAGATTCTTGCAAGTGATTTTTGGTGATTAATGAAGCTAAGTTTTGGATTTTACTCTTTCTCGTTGAAGTAAGTACATGAATTCTTATTTAATATATTTGAATATTGTGATTATGACTATAATTAACTAAAAACTCCATAACTAGGGTTGTGGGAACCATAGGCAAATAATGAGATAAAACCTAACTAAAATAACAATTCTAGAATAGTGTCTTGCATGTATTAATAATTCTTTCGCTTAGAAGTCTTTTTAACGGATGGACAACGTTAGAACTCGCCTTAATGCTACTTGCCGGACCAAGGAGGTATATAATAGGAAAAGAATTATTAACATAGATTTGGTGTATACTGTCTAATAGACTAGTACTGTTTGGTACGAGGTAATAACTTAGTCAAATATCGAATATGATGCTTAATATGAGGTAAAGATAAGGGTTAGGATAGCAACACACGTAGCCAGACCAAGGTGCGGAGTGAGATTTTCTAGATGTCGGACCAAGGATTTAAAAATACATAACTTATCACTTTGCATGCAAGATACTAGGAAAAAATTGTTTTAGTTAGAATTATCAAGTTATCAACCTGTGGGGAACACGTAAACCCTAGTTACTTTGATTAATTGATTAAACTCCAACATTCAAAGCTGTTAAGTGTCTCTTGCAATTTCGTTAGTTATTTTCAGTCATTTAGAAATAGAAACCCCCCTTTTATTGTTTTTACTTTCCAAGGAAGTCATTGACCAAACAATAGTAATAACAGGTTGAAGTTAAGTCTAGACAATTTTCCTCGTGGGAACGATCCCAACCTCACTATTTGGGTTATTTACATGACACAACCACTTTACTTCTTATTTGAGAAGTAAGTTTTGGTGTATCAATGCCCGACCTCGTCAAACCGTGTGTGTTGTCCAAGGGCTACACGGGCATGGCACGCTCGACGTCGTCCAACCGTATGTGTTGTACAAGGGCTATGATGACATGCCACGCCCGACTTCATCTAACCGTGTATGCCATGCCAGAGGCGACAACATGCCATACCATATGTCATCTTACTATGTATGCTATCCAAGGGCGATAATGGCATGCATCGCACGACGCTGTCGAAACGTGTGTGTTGTCCAACGAACATGTTGTCATTCGATGCACCACGTCTTCCTTTTGTGTGTCAAGGTCAAGGGCGATGATGCCATACCATTGTTGAAGTCATCCGATCATGTGTTTAGTGTAAGGGAGATCATGTCATACCACGCTTGAGGTTATCCGACCATATGTGCTCTCGAAGGGCCATGATGGCATGACACGCCCGACTTCATTCGATTGTGTGTGCTGTCAATGGAAGATGATGGCATTCCACACCCTACTTCATCCATCCGTGTGTGTTGTCCAAGCGATATGTGGGCATGCCACGCCTGATGTCGTGTATCGTGTGTGCTATCTAAGGGCTATGATTACATGCCGCACTTGACGTCATTTGACCGTGTGTGTTGCCAAGGGCTATGCGAGCATGGTATTCTCGACCATGGTGTTGTCCGAGGGCGATGATTGCATGTCACGCCCGACGTTGTCCAACCATGTGTGCTATTCAAAGGCAATGATGTAATTCAACACCTATATTTCCGTCCGGTGTGCAATCATAGGGAGATGATGGCATGACACGCCTGACATTGTTTGACAGTGTGTGGTGTACAAGGGTAATGATGGCTTGGCACGCCCGATGTCTTCCAACCGTGTCTGCTGTCAAAGGGCTCTAATGCCTTTCCTTAATCGATGTCTTCCGACCAGGTGTGTTGTCCAAGTGAAATGATTCACATGCCAAACTCGATATATTCTGACCGTGTATGCTATCCAAGGGCTTTGATGAAATGCCACGCTCGACGTCGTCCAGCCGTGTGTGCTGTCCAAGGGCTCTGATGCCATGCCTTTCCCAACATCTTCCGACCGTTTGTGCTGTCCAAGCACTTTGATGGCATGCCATGACCGATGTTGTCCGATCGTGTGTGAAGGTTAAAGGCTACAATGCCATGCCACTCTTGACATTGTCCGACTGTCTTTGCTATCCAAAGGCTTTATGGCATGCCACGCCTGACGTCATTCGAATGTGTGTGTTGTCCAACGGCTACGCGGACATGACATGCCCGATGTCGTCCCACCATGTATATTATCTAAAGGGTTTGTGGGAATGACGCGCCCGATGTCATCTCATCGTGCGTGCTGTCCAAGGGTGATGATGTCATGCCACACCCAATAATTTCTGTCCGTGTATACAGTCCAAGGGCTATGATGGCATGCCACACCTGACATTTTGTGAACGTGTGTGCTATCCAAGGGCTTTGATGGCATGCCATGCCCGACGACGTTTGATCGTGTGTGTTGTTCAAGGGCTACGCATGCATGTTAGAGCGACGTCATCCCACCGTGTGTGTTGTCCAAGGGATACATAGGCATGATACGCTAAAGGTCGTACCACCGTGTGTGCAGTATAAGGGTGATGATAGAATTCCACACCCCACGTTGTCTGACCGTGTGTGTTGTCCAAGGGCTATGATTACATGCCATGCCCGACATCGTCAGACCTTTTGTCCAGTCTAAGGGAGATGATGGAATTCCACGCCCGACGTCGTCGTAGTGTGTGTGCTGTCCAAGTGCTATGATTACATGCCATGCCCAACATCGTCAGACCGTGTATGATGTCAAAGGACTATGATTGCATGCCACGCCCGATTTCGTCTGACCATGTGTGCTTTCCAAGGGCTACGTTGGCATGGAATGACCAACGTCGTCCAACCGTGTGTGCTATCCAAGGGCTATAATGATATTACACACCCCATGTGCTGTCCAAGGGCTACGGACGAATACCACGCCTGCCGTCGTCCAATCATGTGTTCTTTTAAAAGGCCATGATGACATGCCACGCCTAATGTTGTCCGACCATGGGTACTTTTTAAGGGAGATGATGGCATGCGACGTCCGATGTCGTCAGACCGTGTATGTTGTCCAAGGTCCATAACGGTATGCAACGCTCCACGTCGTCCGACTGTGTGTGTTGTCCAATTAATGTAATGACATGCTATGCCCCACATTGTTCGTCCGTGTGTGAAGGTCAAGGGAGATGATGGCATGCCATTCCTGACATCGTCTGACTATGTGTTTAGGCTAAGGGCGATGATGGCATGCCACACCCGAGGTCGTTCGACCGTATGTCCTGTCCAAGATCCATGATGGTATGCCATGCCCGATGTCATTCAACCGTGTGTGCTGTCAAAGGGCAATGATGGCATGCCGCTCCCCACTTCATCCCTCCGCTTGTGCACTCCAAGGGTGATGATTGCATGCAATGCCCGACGTCATTCGACCTTGTGTGCTATCCAAAGGCTATGATGTCATTCCATTCTGACATCGTCAGGCTATGTATGCTTTCCAAATACTATGATGGCGTGGCACTCCTGACTTCTTATGACCGTGTGTGTTTTCCAAGGGCTACGCGGGCATGCTACGCCGAACGCGTCCAACCATGGGCGCTGTCAGAGGGCTATGATGACATGTCACGCCTGATGTTAGTTTACCGTGTGTGCTATCCTAGGGCTATGCAGTCATTTCAAGCCCAACTTTGTGTAATGTCCAAGGGCAATGATTGCATGCGCGCTTGACTTTGTTTGACCATGTATGTTTTCAAAGGGCCAAAATGAAAAGCAACGCCCGGTAAGGGCTACATGGGCATGATACGCCCGATGTTGTCTCACCATGTATGCTGTCCAAGGGTGATGATCTGCCACACCCAACTACGTCCGACCGTGTGTTCATTCAAGGGAATATGATGAAATGTCATGCCCAATATTGTTAGACTGTGGGTGAAGTCTAAGAGAGTTGATGGCATGCCTCGCCCGACGTCGTCTGACCGTGTGTGCTGTCCAAGGGCTATGATTCTATGCCATGTCTAATGTCGTTTAACCGTGTGTGTTGTCAAAGGGAAATAGTGGCATGCCACACCCAACGTCGTCTGACCGTCTGTTCAGTCCAAGGTCTATGAAGCAATGCCACGCCCGAAATCGTCCGACCGTGTGTGCTGTCCAAAGGCTGTGCGGGCATGCCACGCCCGACGTTCTCCAACTGTCTGTGTTGTCCAAGGGCTATAATGCATGCCAGTCCCGACGTTATCTGATCGTGTGTGTTGTCAAAGGGACATAATGACATATCACACGCGACGTCGTCCGACCGTATGTGCTGTCTAAGGACTATTAAACCATTCCACGGCCAATTTTGTACCATTTTATGTGCCGTCCAAGGGATTTTATGGCATACCACGCCTGACGTCGTCCAAGTGTGTATGCTTTCCAAGGGATATGTGGGCAGGCCACGCCCGACGTCGTTCAATCGTGTGTGCTGTCCAAGGACTATAATGGCATGCCACGCCCGATGTCGTTTGATCCTTTGTAATTTCCATTGGTTACATTGGCATGCCAAGCCTGACAGGTTGTGCTTTCCAAGGGAGATTACGGCATGCAACGCCCGACGTCGTTCGACCGTATGTATTGTCCAAGGGATATGATGCCCTTCCATGCCTGACGTTGTCTGACCATGTGTGTTGAACAAGGGCTTTGATGGCATTCCACACCCTATGTTGTCCGACAAAATGTGCAATCCAGGGGAGATAATGGCATTATATGCCCGACATCATCCAATAGTGTGCTGTACAAGGGAAATGATGGCTTGCCACGCTCGACGTCATCCAACTGTGTGTGCTGTCCAAAGGCTATGATGATATGCCACGCCCGACATCGTCAGACCGTGTGTGCTTTCCAAAGGCTATGCGGGCATGCCACGCCCGATGTCATCCAACTGTCTGTGTTGTCCAATGGCTATAATGCATGACACGCCTGACGCTATCTGACCGTGTGTGTTGTCAAAGGGACATAATGGCATATCACACACGACGTGGTACGACCGTGTGTGCTGTCTAAGGACTACAATACCATTCCACTGCCAATTTTTGTACCATTTTGTGTGTCGTCCAAGGGATTTTAAGGCATTACCACGCCTAACGTCGTCCAAGCGTGTCTGCTATACAAGGGTACGTGGGCATGCCACGCCCGGCGTCGTTCAATCATGTGTGCTGTCCAAGGGATATAATGGAATGCCATGCCCGATGTCGTTTGATCGTGTGTAATTTCAATTGGTAACACAGCCATGCCAAGCCTAACATGTTGTGCTGTCCAAGGGAGATGATGGCATGCAACGCCCGACGTCGTTCGACCGTATGTGTTGTCCAAGGGATATGATGCCCTTCCATGCCTGACGTCGTCTGACCATGTGTGTTGTACAAGGGCTTTGATGTCATTCCATACCCTATGTTGTCCGACAAAATGTGCAATCCAGGGGAGATAATAGCATTATATGACAGACATGATCCAACATTGTGTGATGTATAAGGGAAATAATGGCTTTCCACGCTCGACGTCGTCCAACTATGTGTGTTGTCCAAAGGCTATGATGCAATGCCATGCTAGACGTCTTCCGACCGTGTTTTCTGTCCAAGGGCTTTGATGGCATGCCACGTTCGACGACGTCCAATCGTGAGTGTTGTCCAACAACTATGATGACATCCGACGCCCGACATCGTTTGACTGTTAGTGTTGTCCAAGCGCTTAAATAGCATGTTACACCCGACGTCGTCTGACCATGTGTGCTCTACTAGGACTTCGCGGCCATTACACGCCTGACGTCGTCCGACTGTGTGTGCTCTCCAAGGAATATGATGCCATGCCACGCCCGACGTAATACAACCGTGTGTGTTGTCCAAGGGTTTGAATAGAATGCCACACCCGACATCATCCCACCGTGTGTAATGTCTAAGGGCTACTCTTGCATGATGCACACGATGTCATCAAATTGTGTGTACTGTTCAAGGGCTACGTGGGAATGGCGCACCCGACGTCGTTCCTCCGTAGGTGCTATCCAAGGGCAATGATGGCTTGCCACGCCCGACGTCGTCCGACTGTGTGTGCTGTCCAAGGACTATGATTACATGCCATGCCCAACATCGTCACACTGTGTGTAGTCCAACAGAGATGATGTAATGCCACTCCCGACGTCATCTGACTGTGTGTGATATCCAAAGGCTATGATGCTATGCCACACCCGACGTCGTCAGACCGTGTGTGCTGTCCAATGGCTTTGATGTCATGCCATGCCTGACATCGTCTGACCTTTTGTGCTTACCAAGGGCTACGAGAGCATGCGACGCCCGACGTCATCCAAGCGATTTTCTGTCCAAGGGCTATGATGACATGCAACTCCCGATGTCGTCTGACCATTTTTTCTCTCCAAGGGCTACATAGGCATGCCACGGCCGTGTGTGCATTCCAATGAAGATGATGGAATGCCACAGCCGACGTTATCCGACTGTGTGTGATGTCCAAAGGCTATGATGTCATGCCACACCCAATGTCGTGCGACCGTCTCAGTTTTCCATGTGCTTTGATGCATGCAATGCCTGACGTCGCCCGATCGTGTGTGCTGTCTAATGGCTTGATAGGATGCCACGCCTAACGTCGTCTAACCATATGTGTTGTCAAAGGGCCATAATGGCATGCCACTCCTGACGTCATCCGACCATGTGTTCTTTCCACTGGCTATGATGCCATCCCACACCGGACGTCGTGATATCTTGTGTGTTGTCCAAGGGCTTTGATGGCATGCCTGATGTTGTCGTACCGACTCTGCAGTCTAAGGGCTCCGCAAGCAAGCAACACCCAACCTTGTAAAACCGTGTGTGTTGTAAAAGGGCCATATTCGCATGCCACGCCCAACATCGTCCGACCGTGTGTGCTATCCATAGGCTATGATATCATGCCACACCTACATTGTCGTTCGGTGTGCAATCCAAGGGAGATGTTAGCATGACACACTCGACGACCTTTGACAGTGTGTTTTGTATAAGGGCAATGAGGTCTTGCCACGCCCGATGTCGTCTTGTCGTGTGTTCTATCCAAGGGCTCTTATGCCATTCCTTTACCGATATCTTCTGACCGTGTGTGTTGTCCTAGGGGTTTGATGGCATGCCACGCTCGACGTCGTCCGACCGTGTGTGAAGGTTAAGGGATACGATGCCATGTAACGCCTAACATTGTCCGACTGTGTGTGCTGTCCAAAGGCTTTGATGGCATGCCACGCCCGACGTCGTTCGACTATATGTGTTGTCCAAGGGCAACTGGGCATGACACGCCCGATGTCGGGCCACTATGTGTGTTGTCGAAGGGCTATATGGGAATGATACGCCCGATGTGATCTCACCGCGAGTGCTGTCTAAGGGAGATGATGTCATGTCACGCCCGACATTGTTGTTCGTGTATATAGTCTTAGGGATATTAGGGCATGCCACACTCGACGTCGTCCGACCGTGTATATTGTCCAAGGGGTACGATGTCATGCCAAGCCTGAAGTTGTCTGATTTGTGTGTGCTGTCCAAGGGATTTGATTGCATGCCACACTCGACCTCGTCAAACTGTGTGTGCTGTCCAAGGGATACACGACCATGCCACGCCCGACATTGTCCAACCGTGTGTGTTGTACAAGGGCTATGATGACATGAAAAGCCCGACGTCGTCTAACCTTTTGTGCCATGCTAAAGGAGATGACATTCCACGCCAAATATCGTCTTACTATGTATGCTATCCAAGGGCCATAATGGCACGCACCGCTCGACGCCCTCAAAAAATGTGTTTTGTCCAAGGAACATGATGGCATGCAACACCCCACGTCTTTCGTCCTATTGTCAAGGTCTAGGGCAATGATGTCATACCATTCTTGAAGTCATCCGATCATGTGTTTAGTGTAAGGGCGATCATGTCATACCATGCTCGAGGTCGTCCGACCATATGTCCTATCCAAGGGCCTTGATGGCATGCCACGCTCGACTTCGTTCGTTTGTGTGTGCCGTCAAAGGAAGATGAAGGCATGCCACTCCTGACTTCATTTGTCCGTGTGTGCTTTCCAAGGGATATGCGGTCATGCAACGCCCAACGTCGTGTACTGTGTGTGCTATCCAAGGGCTATGATGACATGTCGCGCTCGACGTCGTTTGACCGTGTGTGTTGCTATGGGCTATGCGGGCATGCCATTCTCGACCATGTGTGTTGTCCAAGGGCGATGATGGCATGTCACGTGCGATGTTGTCCAACCGTGTGTGTTGTCAAAAGGCCATAATGGCATGCCACACCCGACGTCGTCTGACCGTGTGTGCTTTTCAAAGGCAATGATGTAATGCCACACCTACATTTTTCGTCCAGTCTGCAATCCAAAGGAGGTAATGGCATGACATGCCCAAAATCGTATGACAGTGTATGTTGTACAGGGCAATGATTACTTGCCATGCCTGACGTCTTCCGTGTGTGTGTGCTGTCAAAGGTCTCTAATGCCATTCCTTACTCGACGTCTTCCGATCATGTGTGCTGTCCAAGTGCGATGATTCCTTTCCACGCCCGATGTCTTTAGACCGTGTGTGCTGTCCAAGGGCTTTGATGGCATGCCACGCCCGATGTCCTCCGACCGTGTATACTATCCAAGTGCTCTGATGCCATGCCTTGCCCGACGTCTTCCGACCGTGTGTGCTATCCAAGGGCTTTGATGGCATGCCACACTCGATGTCGTCTGATCGTGTGTGAAGGTTAAAGGCTACGATGCCATGCCACGCCTAACGTTGTCCGACCATGTGTGTTATCCAAAGTCTTTAATGGCATGCCACGCCCGACATCTTTCGACTCTGTGTGTTGTCCAAGGACTATGAGGACATGACACGCCCGATGTCGTCCCACCATGTATATTTTAGAAGGGCTACGTGGGAATGACGCGTCCCATGTCATCTCACCGTGTGTGTTGTCCAAGGGCGATGATGTCATGCCATGCCCGACATTGTCCGTCCGTGTATATAAACCAAGGGCTATGATGGCATGCCATACTCGATGTCGTCCGACTGTGTATGTTGTCCAAGGTCTATGATGTCATGCCATGCGTGATGTTGTCTGATCGTGTGTGCTGTCCAAGGGCTTTGATGGCATAAAATGCCCGACGTTGTTCGACCGTGTGTGTTGTTCAAGGGCTACACAGGCATGTTTGCTCAACCTCATCCCACCGTGTGTGTTGTCCATGGGGTACGTGGGCATGATACGCCCGACGTCGTAACACCGTGTGTGCAATCCAAGGGTGATTATCGAATTCCATGATAGACGGTGTCAGACCGTGTGTGTTTTCCTAGGGCTATGATTACATGCCATGCTCGACATCGTCAGATCGTTTGTCCAGTCCAAGGGCGATGATGGCATTCCACGCCCGACATCATCCTACTGTTTGTGTTGTCCAAGTGGTATGATTACATGCCATACCTGACATTTTCCGACCGTGTATGATGTCCAAGGACTATGATTGCATGCCACGCTTGATGTCGTCTGACCATGTGTACTTTCCAAGGGCTACGTTGGCATGCAATGACCGACGTCGTCCAACCGTGTGTGTTGTCCAAGGGATATAATGATATTCCACACCCAATGTCATCCGACCATGTGTGATGCCCAAGGTTACGCAGGAATACCACGCCCGCCATCGTCCAACCCTGTGTTCTTTCCAATGGCCATGATTACATGCCACGCCTGATGTTGTCTGACCATGTGTTCTTTTTAAGGGCGATGATGGCATGCCACGGCCGATGTCGTCCGACCGTATATGTTGTCCAAGGGTCATAATGGTATGCAATGCTTCACATCGTCCGACTGTGTGTGTTTTCCAATTAATATGATTGCATGGCATGCCCCACGTTGTCCGTCTGTGTGTGAAGGTCAAGGGCGATGATGGCATTCCCTTCCTGATGATATCGGACTGTTTGTTTAGTCCAAGGCCGATGATGCATGCCACGCCCGAGGTTGTTTGATCGTATGTCCTGTCCAAGGGCCATGATGTCATGCCATGCCCGACGCTATCCGACCATGTGTTCAGTCAAAGGGCAATGATGGCATGTTGTGCCTCACTTCATCCCTTGGCTTGTGAATTCCAAGGGTGATGATGGCATCCCATGCCTTACGTTATCCAACCGTGTGTTCTATCTAAAGGCTATGATGACATTCCATTCTGACATCGTCAGACTGTGTGTGCTGTCCAAATACTTTGATGGCATGCCACTCCTGACTTTTTCGCATAACACACCTGACATCATCCGAATGTGTGTGCTATCCCAGGTCTAAGATGGCATGTCACGCCTAATGTCGTCCGACTGTGTGTGCGGTCAAAGGTCGATGATGGCACGCCACGCCCGACTTCATCCACTCTTGTGTGCAGTCCAAGGGCGATGATGGCATGCCACGCCCGACGTCGTCAACCAATGTGAGTTGTCCAAGGTCTACGATGACATGTCATGCCCGACATCATGAGACCGTGTGTTCTATCCAAAGACTATTATGCAGTGCCACGTCTGACGTCGTCCTACCGTGTGTGCTATCCAAGAGCCACATGGGCATTCCACGCCCGACATCGTCCAATCGGGTGTTCTATCTTAGATCTATAATGAGATGCCACGCCTGACGTCGTGTTACCGTGTGTTATGTTTGAGGACTACACGGGCATGCCGAGCCCCACTGTGTGTGCTGTCCAAGGGAGATAATTGCATCCCACGGCTGACGTTGTCTCATGCGTGTGTTGTCACAGGGCCATAATGGCATGCAACACCCGACATCGTCCGATCGTGTATGTTGTTTAATGGCAATGATGGAATTTTGCGCCCGACATCGTCCATTCATGTGTTAAATCCAAGGGAGTTTTGGTTAGATGTTGTTGAAATGTGAATAGATTTGATGATTATGAATATAATAATGAATGTAAAAAGTATTTTTGCTATTTTAAATAAAGAATGAGAGTCTTATGGCACGATGAGTTGTAGAATTGTTTGTAGCTTGTTATTGTGTTTTGAATCCCTTGATGTTGTGGATTTGATGTTTCCCTAGAATTAGGGGTAGTACTCTTATCCTTGAAGGGTGATGATGTGGTTTCTTTTGACCTAGAATTTACCTTTAATTAATGTTGAAAGAAAAGAAAGAATCATTATGGCTAAGTCTCTTTGTTGTTCCCCCTAATGATGTATGACCTTGGTGTCTATTGTATTGCATAAAAAACATATGTGGTTGAATGAGATGACCTAACTTGATAATTGCGGATAAATTTCCTAGGAGATGAAGTTAAAAATGCCTTGCTTGACTTACTCTAAACTCCTTCTTAATGTTAATCACTTTTAAGTGATGACAAATGAATATTGTTTAGTTAAGATCCTCTTATGTTTAAGTTAAGTTGCTCTTAATTGGGTTTACCCTAAGAGGGGGAGTAGTAAGGTTGTGGATATTTTCAACTATTGACCTTTTATTCTTATTTTATCTTGAATCTATTGAAATTTAAGTAAGTTTGTTTATGAATTGAGTGTTGCATATAGTATGAAATGCATGACTTCATAAGTTTGGTATGTATTGAATGACATAACCTTGAAGATATTATGAATGTTCCAAAGTGCATGAAAATTTTTTTTTGATAAAATCCATGTTTTCTCATGTTAAATTACATTTTTGATATGCTAGTTGTGTATTTGATTTCAGGACATAAGATGATAAAAATGGTAGAAGTCACTTGTGAGGTTGTAATGTTTAGCTTTAAATTGGAAAGTTGAGTCTCTTTAATAAGAAATGTATTGAGTCTCTTAAAAACTATGACTTTTATGATTTGGAAAGCATAATTATATGCTCATTCTTGAAAAGTGAAAGCATTTTTGGCTAAGTGCTCATGTGTGTGCCTATTATTTGTGTGATTCTTTTCAAGATATGCTTACAGGGAAGGTGAGTACTATGTTAGAAATTGACATTTTGTGAAATTTGTTCCTATTTGTTGTGGTGTTCTTGGTGTGACTTACCACTTACACTTCACTAGGAAAGAAACACAAGCATGTCTTGGTTTAAAAGTTGAGAATTTCTCATTTTAAGAGGAAATTGACCTTGTACCTTGATTAGGTGTGAACTCATGATACATTTAAGTGTGTTGAGGAGAAGGACATTCCTCCAAAGACACCACTAAGCATTGTTTTATTTAGTACGACCTTAATGGAACTAGGTCTAACTAATTAAGATCTTTGTTGATTCAATTAACTCAATTCAATGTGCATTGAAGTATGAGTCACTATTTATTTTGAGTATGTTCAAAACAACCTATGTGTTTGATGCATTAAAGAGTGAGCAAGTAATGATTTTTCTTTCTTGTGTGTGACTGCTCAAATGATTTAATGTTGTTATAATATGTTATGAAGTGATCTAAGATGCATTGAAATCCTTGTTTTATTAAAGAGTCCTAAGTGTCATTCGAGGACAAGTGTTCCTAAGTGGGGGATATTGTAAGACCCTAATATGATACAGGGTGTATAGATACAAAAACAAATTTCTTAAGGTCATAAGGTCCTAAAATAACTTGTAATATGGTTTAGAGGAAGAGTGTAAAGTTTTGAGTGATTTTGAAGTCGAACGTCAACGGACGACCAAAACGTTCGACGACTAGTCACCTATGTGCCTCATGTCTCTATGCATGATTTTATTTGTGTTTCATGAGATTTTGAATCCTCTAAATGATTTATATTGATGTTTAATGATGGTATATGAAGTTTAGAGATGTTTGGAGGTCAAACAACCAAAAACGTCCAAGGCAATCTAAAGTTACACCTTAAGACGTTCAACGTGTGTCTTGATTGGGATTGGCCTGTTTGGATTTCAAGTAGGTATTTGTTTTGGATGAAATTTATGTGGAAAACATAAAAATGGTTAAGGGATGTAATCAAATTGGAAACTTCTGGGTAAGACGTCTAAAAGTGCCCCACAAGAGGCCCAAAAGAAGGACCCAAGGCTGGTCGAGATACTGCCTTGGCAGTGTCCATTTATGGACCCAACGACGGCCTGTTAGTCAACCAAAGGCCCGTTATTCAGGTCTTGTAGACTTTAAATGGCCTTGGGAAGGACTCAATCCCCGAATTTTGCTAAGTACCAGTCGACGGAAGCTAGACACAGTCCATTGAAAGACAATTACCCCGTCAATACCTCCGTCAATGGTGGCGTGCAACTGGCAGCATCGTCTCTTTTAATTAAAGGGGTGAAAGGGAAATTAACCCGAAGTCCTAAAAATACCCTAATAGGTTTACTTAGTTATTTTTAGGTGTATAAATGTCATCAAAAACGTGATCACCTCATTCTAGAATCCTCTCATACGATTGAAGCCTTTCCCTCAAAAAATATTTCCCTTCAAACCTCCATTGTTGGTGAAGCTCAAGAACTTCTTGGAGATGGGTTGTATATGTATTAATGGTCAATTTTTAGAGGTTTTAAACTATACAAAGGTATGATTATCCTTTATCTATAGTTATCCTTCCGTCAAGAGAGTTAATCTCAAAGGTTTCAAAGAGAAAAATATGATCAAGTACTTCTTCTTCATTCTAGCCATGGGTTGTTTCTTAAATTTATTTGAAAGTCATAATATGAACGTATTTATGATTATCTAATGATTTGGAAGTGGTTATAAATCCAATTTCATAATGAACCCATGCTCCATCACCAAAATGATTTATTCTTCCATGTGCTATGTGATCTTGACTTGCTATCAACTTAGTTATGATTATATTATGTTGTAGTGGTTGTATATACATTTATTTACATGAATTGATCATTATTTTATGATGAAGGATCAATGTGGATCCATGTATGAAGAGTTGAACATGCCTAGGGTAGCATTCTAGGAATTCACATTAACATGGCCATTTTTATGATTGAATGTTGAATTCAATTATGTTATGGTTCTTGTAGATATTGTTTTAAGTAAATATTATGGTTAAATTTTGTATATAAATCTTGTGTGTGCAGTCAAAGGCTATGATAACATGCCACGGCCGATGTCGTCCGACCGTGTGTGCCATGCAAAGGCTTTGATGGAATGCCATGTCCGACGTCGTCCGACCGTGTGTACTGTCCAAGGGATACAAAGGAATGACCTGTAAGACGTTGTCCAACCGTGTGTGCTGTCAAAGCGCGATGATGGCATGCCACGCACGATGTCGTCCTTCCATGTGTGCAGTCGAAGGATGATGATGGCATGCCATGACTGATGTCGTCTGACTGTGTGGTGTCCAAGGGCTATGATGACATGCCACTCCTGATGTGGTTCAGTCGTGTGTGCTGAGCAAGGGCTACACGGGCATGACACACCCGATGTCGTCCAACAATGTGTGTTTTTCAAGGGCTACATGGGCATGAAAAGCTCGACGTCGTCCCTCCATATGTGCTGTCAAAAGACATTGATGGCATGCCACGCTAGACGTCATCCTATTGTGTGTGATGTCCAAGAGTTATGATTACATGCAATGCCCGACATCGTCCTACAATGTCTGCTGTCCAAGGGCTATGCTATCATGACACACCCAACATCGTCCCATCGTGTGTGGTGGCTGAGGGCTTTGATGCCATGCCAAACCCAACATCGTCCGATCATGTGTGTTGTCCAAGCGCTTTAATGGCATGTCGGGCCAGACTATGTCTAATCGGGTGTGCAGTCCAAAGTCTACGCAGGGATGCCACACCCGACGTCGTCCAACCGTGTGTGCTATCCACGGGTTATGATGACATGCCACACCCAACATCGTCAGACCGTGTGTTAAGTCCAATGGACATGATAGCATGTGAGGTCCGACGTCGTCCAGCCATGTGTGTTTTCAAAAGAGCCATAATGACATGCAACGCCAGATGTCGACCGACCATGTGTGATGTCCAAGGGCTATGATGTCATTCCACATCCAACATTCTCCGATCATGTGTGTTGTCCAATGCTTTGATGGCATGCCACACCTGATATATTCCGATCGTATGCTATCCTAGGGCTACGTGGGCATGCCACACCCGACTTCGTCGAATCATGTGTGTTGTCCAAGGGCTATGATGACATTCCATGCCCGACGTCGTTTGACCGTGAGTTCTGTCTAAGGGAAATGAGGGCATGCCACGCCCGACCATTTGTGTTATGCAGGTTCGTTGATGGCACGTCAGGCCTGACGTTGTCCGACCATGTGCTGTCCAAGGGCTACAAAGGCATGATATTCCCTATGTCGTCCCACCGTGTATTTTGTCCAAGGCAGATGATGGGATGCCATGCCCGATGTAATTCGACCGTGTGTGCTTCCCAAGGGCGATGATGGGATGCCATGCCTGATGTCATTCGACCGTGTATGCTTTCCAAGGGCTACAAGGGAATGAAATGGATGACGTCGTCCCACAATATATGTTGTCCAAGGGAGATGATGGCATGCCATGCCCAACTTCATCCTTCCTTCTATGCAATCAAAAGTTGATGATTGCATGCCAAGCGCGACATCGTTCGACAGTGTGTTCTATCCAAGGTCTATGTTTCCATGCCACGCTCGATGTCGTCCAGACGTATGTTCTATCCAAGGGCTTCGCAAGAATGACACTCCTTATTTTGTCAAACCATGTGAGTTGTTCAAGGTCTACATTAATATGACAAGCCTAACGTCGACCGACCATGTGTGCTGTCCAAGGGCTATGATAAATTCGATGCCCGAAGTTTTCCGATTATGTGTGTTGTCTAAGGGCTTTGATGGCATGCCACGCCTGATGTCGTCTAACTGTATGTGCTATCAAAGGGCTACGCGGGCATGCAATACCTGATATCCTACAACAGTATGTGCTGTCCAAGGGCTATGATGACATGCTATTCTTGACGTTGTCTGATCGTGTGTTCTGTCCAAGGGCTACGAAGGAATGCAATGCCCGAAAATTTTTGTTGTCCAAGGGTTATGATGCCATGCCACGCCCGATGTCATCGGACCATATGTACTTTACAAGGTCTTTGATTGCATGCCACGCTTGACGTAATCCGACCGTGTTGCATTCCAAGGAAGATAATGGCATGCCATGATCAATGTCGTCTGATAGTGTGTGTTGTACAAGGTAAATGATGTATTGCCACGCCCGATGTCGACCGAATATGTGTGCTGTCAAAGGGCTATGATACCATGCCATGCCGGATGTCTTCAGATCGTGTATTCGTTCCAAGGAATTTGATGGCATGTCACGCCCAAAGTAGTTCGACGGTGTGTGTTGTCCAAGGTCTACACGGGCATGACACGGCCGATATCATCCAACTGTGTGTGACTTCTAAGGTCTATGCGGGCATGCCATGCTCGACGTTATTCGATTTTGTATGCTGTCCAAGGACCATGAATGCATACACGCCCGATGTCTTTCGACCGTGTTTGTTGTGAAAGGGCTATGATGACATGTTATGCCCGACATCGTCAGACCGTGTGTGATGTCCAAAGGCTATTATGCCATACCACACCTTACATCTTCTGACCGTGTGTGTTGTCCAGGTGCTATGCGGGTATGCCATGCCCAACGTCACCAAACAGTGTGTGTTGTCCAGGGGCTATAATGACATGCCATGCCCAACATCGTTTTACTGTGTGTGTTGTTCAAGGGCTTTGATGGTATTCCAAGATCGACGAAGTCGAACCATGTCTGTTGTCCAAGGTCTTTAATGCCACGTCACGCCTGATGTCATACCACCATGTTTGTTGTCCAAGGGATTTGATGGCATGCCACACCCGATGTCTGCCGACCGTGTGTGCTGTCCAAGGGTTACGCAGGCATGACACGCCTGACGTCGTCTAACCTTGTGTGTTATCCAAGGGCTATGCGGGCATGCCATGCCTGACGTCATCTGACAATGTGTGTTGACCCAGGGCCTTGATGGCAGGCCATGCCCGACATCGTTCGACCGTGTGTGTTGTCAAAGGGCGATGATGGCATGCCACGCCCAACTTGATTCAATTGTGTGTGCTGTCCAAGCGCTATAAGGACATGCCATGCCTGACATCGTCAGACCGTGTGTGTTGTTCAAAGGTTATATGCAATGCCACTGTGACGTTATCTGACTGTGTGTTCTTTCCAAGGGATTTTATGGCATGCCATGCCTGACGTCGCTCGACCGTGTGTATTCTCCAAGGCATACAGGGGCATAACATGCCCGACATCGTCTGTCGTGTGTTCTTTCTAAGGGTGATGATGGCATGCCACACCCGATGTCATTAATTTGTGTATTCAGTCCAAGGACGATGATGGCATGCCATGCCTGATGTCGTCCGAATCAGTGTGCTATCCAAGGGCTTTGATGGAATGCAATGCCCGATGTCGTGCGATGTTGTGTGCAGTACAAAGTCTACGCAGGGATGCCACGCCCGACGTCGTCTAACTGTGTGTGTTGTCCAAGGAATATGAGAGCATGCCACACCCGACATCGTCAGACCGTGTGTCAAGTCCAATAGTGATGATAGCATGCCAGACCCGACATCGTCCAACCATGTGTGTTTTTAAAATAGCCAGAATGGCATGCCACGCCCGACGTCTTCCGACCTTGTGTGTTGTCCAAGGAATTTGATGATATGCCACGCTCGACGTCGTCCGACAGTATGTGTCGTCCAAGGTCTATGCTGCCATGCCATGCCTAAAGTCATCCGACTGTCTTTGCTGTTCAAGGCCTTTGATAGCATTCCACGCCCGATGTCGTCATACTGTGTGTACTCTCAAAGGGCTACGTGGGCATTACATGCCCTACGTTGTCCCACTGTGTTGGTTGTCCAAGGTCTATGCAGGCATGCAACGCCTGACATCATCCGACTGTGTGTGTTGTCCCAGGACTATGATGGCATGCTACACCTGACGTCGTCAGACTGTGTGTGCTTTCAAATGGCGATGATGGCATGCCACTCCTTAGTTTATCCTTCTGTGTGTGGAGTCCAACGTCGACTATGGCATTCAACGCCCTACATCGTCCGATCGTGTGTGCTTTCCAAGGTCTATGATTCCATGCCATGACCAACGTCTTCTGACTGTGTATATTGTCGAAGGGATTTTATGTCATTCCAAGCCCAACATCATCTGAATGTATGTGTTATCCAAGGGCTATGATGCCATGCCACGCTTGATGTCATCGACCGTGTTTGCTGTCCAATGGATTTGATGGCATGCCACACCCGACTTTGGCTATTCGTGTCTGCTCTCCAAGGGCTACGAGGGAATGACACGCCCGACGTCGTCCGACCATGTGTGTTTTACATGGTCTACGCGAGCATGCCACGACCAACGTTATCCGACTGTGTGTGCTGTCCCTGGGCCATGATGGCATGCCACGCCTGACGTCGTCCGACCATGTGTGTTAACAAAGAGCGATGATGGCATGCTATGCCTCACTTCATCCGTCCGTGTGTGCAGTCCAAGGGAAATGATTTCATGTCATGCCCGACATCGTCCAAAAGTGTGTGTTGTTCAAGGTTTCACGACCCAACCCGATGGGCCGTTACTAGTGCCTGTTTTGGACACTCACATACAAACCTGCTATGTATAACCAACTAAAACTAAGACAATATGTAATTTAATCAAATCAAGACAACCCCAATGCCATATATATATAAAGTGGACCTGTCTAATAAGGAGTCATAACCATTAAACCGTAACAACATACGCGAGCCGACAAGGCCGCCACTATCCAAAGCATTATAGCATACGCAAGTCGACAATGCTGCCACTACACAATACAGAATGATGTACGCAGCCGACAAGGCTTCCCCTGTACAAGAGGACATCCCAAAAAAAACATGTCGAGACCATTATCCAAAACATATATATGCAACCCACATAATGTCCACAGACCTCTAAGAGTAATGTAGAGAAACTCAACGAGACAGGGCCCCGCCATACCCATAGACAAGCGAAAGAATACACAAAGAGTTATGTATCAAAACGACTGGGCTCCGAAACAGTGGAGCTCTCCCAATCAGCAGACTAGATATCCTAGACGGGAGGATCACCGATCTGTGCGTCTACACGTGAGGTCATAAAACGCAGCCCCCCGAGGAAAGGGGGTCAGTACGAACAATGTACTGAGTATGTAAAGCATAAAGTAAAGATGACAGGATACCAACATGATAAGTCAAAACAAGATATCGCTACACATATACCTTTGAAGTGAAAATCACGCATATCTTTAACATATAAGGTGCCCAGCTATGGTGATTTCTCATCATATATATACATCATCACATATATATACATTACATATATACATCATACGTTCCCGGCCCTCTAGTGAGGGACTCGGTTAAATAGTCATCACATCATCTCCATCATCATCATCATCATAACCATCCTCATCACAAATCATATATATAATATAAATACCAGGCCCTCTAGTGAGGAACTCGTCGACATATGCAAGTAACTCCGCACGAACATTACCTTAGCCCGGGACTCGGTGAAATAATAAATGACTCTATGCACGAGCAGAATATTATGAGCAACCATTTGCAACTAAAATCATTTCTTATAACTCAATAGAACAATCAACGTGAACCAGCAAGGAGTATTACCAAAGATTAATGTTTTCTCAAGATTATGAACCTTTAATATGATATGGAAACATAAAATCTCAACGACTTTAAGAAGCACTACCATAGATATCAGAAATCACCATAGCCTTAGACATACCCGATATATAGAGGAATAGTTGTGGAAGCAAGAAAATACGTCACCTAGACGCTCTACAAGGAAGTATCAAACCTGTCCTTTATTCGCTCATTTTTAAAAGTCATGCCAAACAATGAAAGAAAGGATAGCTTTACATACTGTATAGTCGAGCCGCACGTCCAATATTTACTTCTCAACCTATTAATCTATAACAAGAAACAATCGTGCCACAATTAGATAAACGTCGCGCTTTACTACATATTGTAAGCTAGCTAATAATCTAACGAAAATACTGAAGCACTTCCCCTATTTTCCTTACATCGTCCAAATCCGACAACAACCCAAATTTTCCATAGCAAAAACAATAACACATATAATCCAACGAATCATATTAAACAGCCCCCCTCTCCCAAAACAGCTCCGTCTCGGCAACCATAGTAACGAAGATACGACACACCGAACGATAAATCGTTTTATAATTCGCAACACATCTACCTTATTGTATTCATCCTTTGGAGTATATACCCATAATCACATTAATATATACATAACGCCAAAACAGAATTTCCCGCAATTTGCTTTAATCAAAACAGCCCAAACACTAACACGACACAACTAATAATCCGATTATGGTTTCCGTTCATGCTTAGAACATTCAATAACTAAAACAAATTTCCTAAGATACTGGTCACGCCCCCTTCTTAACATTAATGGGTAATTAACAAAGGCATTTTGAGGAATTAACATACCAAGCAAAGAGATTACTAACCAAATTCTTTGCAGCTGCTGGCCAAGAGTTTCATGGTTGGTTTTCTCCATTTCCATGGCTGCCTAAGCCAAGTGGTGAACAAGATGATATGTTTGCACTGCATTTCACCACCTCATTTATATTATGAAGTGGAGGCAGCCCCCCTCTAAACGTGCCCCACTAAGGCCAGCTCCCAATCTGATTCCTTTTACTTTGCCTTGAGTGGTGGGCCCCACTAGATTAATTTAATCCTAATCAGCCACTAATTAATCCCTCACTTAAAGTTAATGGCACTTACATAGCCAAATCTTACTTAATATAACATTTGGAATTAACATCCTTGCCTAATATTTCTTTAATCGCTTGGAACTTAATATAAAATCTCATTCCCTAGACTTACATCTACTAGTTCATGACGTGCACTACCTATAGAAATACGAGGCATCCTTCCCCCCTTAGGAACATTCTTCCTTGAATGTTAAGTTAGCGTCT
Organism: Solanum peruvianum; assembly: GCA_027705065.1. Taxonomy (NCBI): domain Eukaryota; kingdom Viridiplantae; phylum Streptophyta; class Magnoliopsida; order Solanales; family Solanaceae; genus Solanum; species Solanum peruvianum. Next base: position 21,246 of record JAKWJD010001490.1, on the reverse strand, counting down.
TACAAAAAAAATTCCAGCGAGGTCTCTCTAACAGTTATACCTCACAGAGTCACAACTTACTACATAATCTCGTTTATCAATCAATATAGTCAAGCTAGGAATTGAATTGCCAGCAGGTACGAGGAACAAGTAAGGATACTTATTCTTCATTTCGTCTTCCACTTCCCAAGTCATCTCCTCCATATTATTATTTTGCCACAACACTTTGACGGAAGCCACATCCTTAGTACGTAACCTTCTAACCATGCGATCAACTATAGCTACGGGTTTCTCCTCATATGACAACTACTCTATTACCTGAACATCATCTATAGGGATACTCAAGAAAGATCACCAATACATTTACGTAGCATCGATACATGGAAGACTGGATGTACTGCCTCAAAATAAGATGGTAGATCCAACTCATAGGCAACCTTGCCTATCCTACGAACAATCTTATAAGGCCCAATGTATCTTAGACTGAGCTTCCCTTTCCTGCCGAATCTCATCACACCCTTCATGGGTGATACCTTCAGGAATAAATTGTCACCAATCTGAAACTCCAAATCTCGACGCCGATTATCTGCTTATGACTCTTGTCGACTCTGGGCTGCTAATAATCTTTCTTGAATAAGCTTCACCTTGTCAACGGCTTGCTGAATCATATCCAGGCCTATTAACTTAGTCTCGCCAATATCAAACCAACCAATAGGTAACGTGAACTTCCTCCCATATAAGGCCTCGTACGGTGCAATCTTGATACTAGAATGGTAGCTATTATAATAGGCAAACTTGATGAGCGGAAAGTGGTCATCCCAGATACCTTTGAAGTCAATAATACAGGCCCGCAACATATCTTCTAATGTGTGAATAGTACGCTCAGCCTACCCATCAGTCTGAGGGTGAAATGATGTGCTAAGGTTCACATGTGCCCCAATCCCTTCTGAAACGATCTCCAAAACATGGTTGTAAATTGAGATCCTTTGTCTTATATAATTGACGTGGGAACCCCATGAAATCTACCTATCTACCTGACATATAACCTCGTATAATCATCAGCCGAATTAGTAGTCTTGACTAGAAGAAAATGGGCTGATTTCGTCAGCCTATCTACAATAACCCATATAGAGTCATACTTTCGTTGAGTGCGATGTAAGCCTGTAATGAAGTTCATATTAATCATCCCCCATTTCCAAGTCGTGATCTCTATCTCATGTAGTAATCCACCAGGTTTTTGATGTTTGATCTTGACTTGTTGACAATTCGGGCACTGAGCAACAAACTCCGCTATGTCCTTTTTCATGTCATCCCACCAGTATAAGCATCTGAGGTCATGATACACTTTCGTTGACCCTGGTGAATAGAATAACGGGCTGAGTGTGTCTCTCCCATAACCTCCCATCGTAGCCCTGCAATATCGGGTACGTACAATCTGCCATCATATCTTAACACTCTGTCAGGTGTAACCTTAAATGGGGTATTTTCCTTTTGAAGAGTTGCATCTCTATAGTGTGCTAGAATAGGTTACTCGTATTGGTGTCTCTTTACCTCATCTATGATTGAGGACTCAGCAACCTCTCGAATAGAAACTCCACTATCTTCTGAATTAGCCAGACGGACTCCAAGGCTGGATAGCCGCTGAATGCCCCAAACCATCTCCCTCCTTTCTTGTTGTACATTTGTTAAGCTACCCATGGACATACGGCTAAGAGCATCTGCTACAACATTCGCTTTCCCTGGATGATATAAAATATCAACATCATTATTCTTTAGCAACTCTAACCACCGCCTCTGTCGTAAGTTCAGCTCCTTCTGTGTAAATATATATTGGAGACTGTTATGATTTGTATAGATGTCCACATGAACACCATATAAATAATGCATCCATATCTTCAAGGCATGAACCACGACTGCTAAATCCAGATCGTGAGTAGGATAATTCTTTTCATGCTTCCTAAGATGTTGGGAGGCATAGGCAATAACTTTACCATACTGCATCAATACACATCCTAGCCCAACACACGAAGCATCACAATAAATAACATAGCCGTCTAGTCCCTCTGGAAGAGTTAGAACTGGAGCGTAGTCAATTTGTCTTTCAATAACTAGAAGCTTTGGTCACAAGTATCAGTCCACTGGAACTTGGCTACCTTTTGAGTTAGCCTTGTCAAAGGCGCTGAAATTGAGGCAAACTTTTTTACAAATCTCTTATAATATCCTGCTAACCTCAGAAAGCTGCGTACCTCAGTAGGTGTCGTAGGTCTGGGCTAAGTCTTTACCGCCTCAATCTTCTGCGTGTCTACCCGAATACCATCAGCTCCAATAATATGCCCCAATAATGCCACTGAAGTCAAATAGAACTCGCACTTAGAAAACATAGTATACAACTTCTGGTGCTGAAGCACCCTAAGTACTGTCCTTAAATGGTCTACATGCTCCTCTTTCGAATGTGAATACACCTGAATATTGTCTATAAATACAATAACAAACTTATCAAGGAATGGTTTAAACACTCGATTCATTGAATCCATAAACACCGCTGGAGCATTAGTCAGCCCAAAAGACAACACTATAAACTCATAATGCCTGTATCGGGTAGGAAATGTCGTCTTTGGAATATCTGCCTCCATTACCCGCACCTAATGATAACCTGACCGCAAATCTATCTTTGAAAAACACTTGGCACCCTGCAACTGGTCAAATAGATCATCAATCCTTGGGAGTGGATACCTTTTATTTACTGTTACTTTGTTCAGATGCCTATAATCAATACACATCCGCAGCGACCCATCCTTCTTCCTCACAAACAGTACAACTGCTCCCCAAGGTGACGTACTAGGCCTGATGAAGCCCTTTTCAAGAAAATCTCTCAATTGCCCTATCAATTCTTTCAATTCAGCAGGTGCCATTCTATAAGGAGGTATAGATATAGGTGGGTATCTGGCAGTACATCTATAGTAAACTCTATCTCTCTTTCTGGAGGAAGGCCTGGAAGTTCCTCTGGGAATACATCGGGAAATTCATTAACTACCGGGACTGATTAAAGAGTCGGTGCCTTTGCCTTTATGTCATGCACCCGAACCAGATGTTAAATATAGCCTTTTCTAACTATCTTCCTTGCCTTAAGGTATGAAATGAACTTACCTTTCGGCGATACTGTACTTCCCTTTCACTCTATAATCGGTTCCCCTGGAAATTGTAATCAAATTATCTTTCCTCTGCAATCAACATTAGCATAATAAGCAGCCAACCAATCCATGACCATGATAATATCAAACTCAATCATATTTAACTCTATTAGATCTGCTACAGTACGATGACTATATATATCCACTTAACAATTCTTATATACTCGCGTAGCTATGACAGAATCTCCTACAGGTGTAACTACCTCAAATGGTTTTATCAACTTAGACTCTATTCTGATCCTACTAGCAACGAAGGGAGATGTAAATGATAAGGTGGAACCTGGGTCTATCAATGCATACACACTTCGGGAGAATAGTGATAATATACCTGTGATCACATTGGGTGATGCCTCCTGATCCTGCCTGCTAGTCAAAGCATATATACGGTTCGAGGGACCGCTAGAACTGGAAGCTCTACCACGTCCTCTACCATGGCCTGCAGGCGCCTGAATACCCTGCCCCAAAGGGTGCATAGCCACAGAAGAAGATGAACCAGCAACAGACCCAGTAGGTTGTGCCATACTACCTGCACTACCTCTAAGTTGACAATCTCTCATAGTATGACCCTGACGGTCGCAAGAAAAGATGCACCTGTAGACCAACGACATTCCCTAAGATGGACCTACCACTGCGAGAACACCGAGGTAAAGGTGGCCTCGAATGGCTCAAACTCCTGCCCATCTTTGACCCTGACGCCCTAGAGCTCTGACCAGCTTCTGAATATCCCATACGATCGAACCCCCTACCCATGGAACGTGGGGGTGCACTCTGTGCACGCTGGGAAGAAAATCTAACATGTTGGGGAGATTGCGCGCCTCGAAACTCATCAGGATAACCTGCTGATCTAGCCTTCTTATGCTGGCCTTTATTATAATTTCTATCTAGGTGACGTCCCCGTTGCCGATCCTCTACCTCATGTGCATATACTTGCACCCGAGAAATGTCCATACCTTGCTGAAGAGTCACTGCCATATAATCGTCAATCAAATAACGATCTAATCCCATCACATAATGATGTACCCTGTCTGCCATATCAGCCACAATAGTAGGTGCATGCCTAGCCAATGAATAAAACTCTAGGCTATACTCTCGAACGCTCCTGCCATTCTGCCTCAATCGCAAGAATCTATGGACACTAGCTCGCTTCATCTATGGAGGAAGGAAGTGGCCCTGGAAAGCCTCTACAAATTCATCCCATACCGCTGGAAGAGAACCCTCACCCCTAGATAACTCCCAAGACTCATAAAAATTAATAGCTACATCCCGCAAACGATACGTAGCTAACTCAACAGACTCCATCTCCCAAGCCTTGATTATCCTCAATGTACGTTGCATCTGAAGAATAAACTCTGAAGGATTACAACTTAAGAAGTCATGAGCCCTTAAGATATCAGATCTGTCCGCATGATCAACTCTTAGTCAATGAATGCGAGCCTGACCTTCCAATAATCTAGTCAGCAATTGAACCGCATCTCTCATGGACCTATCCTCCGCCCCTGGCTGAGGAGCTAGAGGTTCAGGTGCTGGGGCCTCAGGGGCTGGTGGTGTCCCCCGAACTGGAGTTGCTGGTGCTCTAAGCTCCTCTGGAGGTGGTGGTGTAGCAGAGCTCTCCGACTGGAGCACAATACCATGCATAGACTGGGCAAGGGCCCTAGTAACTCTCCGGGTCTGACTAGTACCTTCTGCTACCGATTTTCCCTTCTAGGCGGCTGTCGCTTTCTTTTGAGGCATAGCTAAAAACACAGGGATTTGTTAGAGAGGGATTATCATATTAATATAGCTCTATTGCACGATATAGAATAAGAAGAAAGGATGACATCCTTAATGTCCTGTAGCTTCCTGTTTATAGATGTGATGCATAACACACCGATAAACAAGACTTTACTAGACACGGTCTGTAGACACTTCCGAGGAAGAACCGCTCTAATACCACTCTTTGTCACGACCCAACCCGATGGGCCGTGGCTAGTGCCCGTTTTGGACACTCACATACAAACCTGCTAAGTATAACTAACTGAAACTAAGACAATATGGAATATAATCAAATCAAGACAACCCCAACGCCATATATATCTAAAGTGGACCTATCTCATAAGGAGTCATAACTATTCAATCGTAACAACATATGCAAACTGATAAGGCCGCCACTATTAAAAGCATAATAGCATACGCCAGCCGACAAGGCTGCCACTACACAATACACATTGATGTACGCAACCGACAAGGCTTCCCCTGTACAAGCGGACATCCCAAACAAACAATGTTCATACCATTATTTAAAACATATATATGCAACCCACATAATGTCTACAGACCTCTAAGAGTATAGTAGTGAAACACGATGGGATAGGGCCCCGCCATACCCATAAACAAGCAAAAGACTACACAAAAAGTTATGTACTAAAACGACTGGGCTCCGGAACAGTGGAGCTCTCCCAATCAGCAGAGTAGATATCCTATGCGGGAGGATCATCGAACTGTGCGTCTACACCTGTGGGCATGAAATGCAGCCCCCCGAGGAAAGGGGATCAGTACGGACAATGTACTGCATATGTAAAGCATAAGATAAAGATGACAGGATACCAACATGATAAGTCGAAACAAGATATCGCTACACATGTATCTTTTAAGTGAAAATCATGCATATCTTTAACATATAAGGTGCCCAGCTATGGTGATTTCTCATCATATATATACATCATCATATATATATATACATCATATATATACATCATATGTACTCGGCCTCTAGTGAGGGACTCGGTGAAATAGTCATCACATCATCTCTGTCATCATCATCATCATAAACGTCCTCATCATAAATCATATATATAATATACATACCCAGCCCTCTAGTGAGGGACTCGATGACATATGCAAGAAACTCCGCACAAACATTACCAAGACCGGGACTCGCTGAAATGATAAATGACTTTAAGCACGAGCAGAATATTATGAGCAACCATTTGCAATTAAAATCATTTCTTATAACTCAATAGAACAATCATCGTGAACCATCAAGGAGTATTACCAAATATTATCGTTTTACCATGTTTATGAACCTTTAATATGATATAGAAAAGTAAAATCTCAATTACTCTAAGAAGCACTACCATAGATATCAGAAATAACCATAGCCTTAGATATAGCCGATATATAGAGGAATAGTTGTGGAAGCAAGAATATACGTCACCTAGATGCTCTAGAAGTAAGTGTCAAACCTGTTCGTTATTCTCTCATTTTTATAAGTCAAGCGAAATAAAGAAAGAAATGATAGCGTTACATACCGTATAGTCGAGCCGCACGTCCAATATTTACTACTCAATCTATTAATATATAACAAGCAAAAATCGTGCCGCAATTAGATAAACGTCGCGCTTTACTACTTATTGTAAGCTAGCTAATAATCTAACGAAAATCCGGCAGCACTTCCCCTAGTTTCCTTAGTTCGTCCCAATCCGACGAAAACCCAAATTATCAACAGCAATACCAATAACACATATAACCCAACGAATCATATTAAACAACCCCCCCTCTAAAAAAACAGCTCCGTCTTGGTAACCATAGTAACGAAGCAACAACACATCGAGCGATAACTCGTTTTATAATTCGCAACACATCTACCTTATCGTATTTATCCTTTGGAGTATTTACCCATGATCACATCAACATATACATAATGCCAAAACATAATTTCCCACAGTTTTGTTTAATAAAAACAACCCAAACACTAACACGACACCATTAATAATCCAATTATGGTTTCCGTTCATACTTATCACATTCAATAACTAAAACAAATTTCCTAAGCTACTGGTCACGCCCCCTTCTTAACATTAATGGATAATTAAGAAAGACATTCTAAAGAATTAACATGCCAAGCAAAGAAATAACTAACCAAATTCTTTGCAGTTGCTGGCCAAGAGTTGCATGGTTGGTTTTCTCTACTTCCATGGCTGCCTAAGCCAAGTAGTGAAGAAGATTATATGTTTGCACTGCATTTCACCACCTCATTTATAATATGGACTGGGGCAGCCCCCCTGTACACTTGCCCCACTATGTCCAGCTCCAAATCAGATTCCTTTTAATTTGCCTTGAGTGGTGGGGCCCACTAGATTAATTTAATCCTAATCAGCCACTAAATAATCCCTCACTTAAAGTTAATGGCACTTACATTAGCCAAATCATACTTAATATCATCCTTGCCAAATATTTCATTAATCACTTGGAACATAAAATAAAATCTCCTTCCCCGGACTTACATCTACTAGTTCATGACGCGCACTACGTATAAAAATACGAGGCATAACACAAGGGCTATGATGACATGCCATGCCCAACATCGTATGACCGTGTGTGTTTTCCAATGGCTATTATGTTATGCCATGCCTAACGTCGTCCGATTGTGTGTGCTGTCCAAGTGCTATGCAGGCATGCCACGCCCGACGTCATCCAACTGTGTGCTTTCCAAGGTCTATGATGACATGACATGCCCAAGGTATTGTTCCCGTGTGTACTGTGAAGGACTTTCATGCCATTCCATGATCGACATCGTTCAACCCTGTGTGCTATCCAAGGCCTATGATGCCATTCCATGCCTGACGTCATTCGAACTTATTTGCTCTCCAAGGGCTTTGATGGCATGCCACACCCGATGTCTGACGATAGTGTGTTCTTTCCAAGGGATACGAGGGCATGACACGAACAACGTTGTTCAATTTTGTGTGTCTTACAATAACTACGCGGGCATGCCATGCTCAAAGTCATCAAATTATGTGTGCTGTCCAACGACCATATGCATGCCAAGCCCGACGTCGTTCGATCGTGTGTGTTGTGAAAGGGCTATGATGACATGCCATGCCCGACATCATTACACCGTGTATGCTGTCCAAAGGTTATTATGCCATACCACACATAACATCGTCTGACCATGTGTGTTGTCCAACTGCTATGCGGGCATGCCACACCCGACGTCATCCAAATGTGTGTGCTTTCGAAGGTCTAAGATGACATGCCATGCCCAACGTCGTGTTACCGTGTGTTGTCCAATGGCTTTGATTGTATTCCAATGTTGACGTCGACAGACCGTGTGTGCTGTCAAAGGGCTATGATGTCATGTCATGCCTAACATTGTCCGATCGTGTTTGCTGTCCAAAGGAATTAATGGCATGCCACACATGATGTCGGCCGACCGTGTGCTGTCAAATGGCTACGCGGGCATGACACACCCGACGTCATCCGACTGTGTGTGCTTTCCAAGGACTATGATGACATTGCAACACCTACAATTGTTCTACCATGTGTGTTGTCAAAGGGAGATGATGGCATGCCACATCCAGCTTCATTCGGCCGTGTGTGCTGTCAAAGTGCTATGATTACATGCCATACCTTACATCTTTAGAACGTGTGTGCTATCCAAAGGCTACTATGCCATGCCACACCTAACGTCATCTGACTATGTGTGCTTTCCAAGAGCTTTGATGACATGCCACGCCTGATGTTGTTCGACCGTGTATGCTGTCCAAGAGATACACGGGCATGACATGCCCTATGTCATCCTACTGTGTGTGCTGTCAAAAGAATACGTGGTCATGACACGCCCGACATCGTTCGTTGTGTGTGCTTTCTAAGGGCGTTGATGGCATGACACATATGATGTCATCCATCCTTGTATTATATCCATGGGTGATGATGGTATGCCACGCCCTATGTCATCCGACTCTGTACTAGCTTTGATGGCATGCCACGCCTTAGATCGTCCTAGTGTATGTGCTCTCAAGGGCTACAGGGCATTGAACGCCCGACGTCGTCCCACTGTATGTGTTTTCCAAGGCTTGCGCGGTCATGCCATGGCCGAAGTCATTTGATTGTGTGTGTGCTGTCAAAGGTCCATGGGGGCATGCCATGCCCAAAATCGTCCGACCGTGTGTGCTGCCAAAGGGCGATGATGGCATGCCACACCTGACTTCATCCGTTCGTGTGTCAAGTCCAAGGGCGATGATGGCATGCAACTCCATACATCGTATGTGCGTGTGTGCAGTCCAAGGGCTATAATGCCATTCCATGCCTGACATCGTAAGCCCGTGTGTGTTGTCCAAAGCCTATTATGCCATGTCACTCCCGACGACGTTCGATAGTGTGTGCTTTCCAAGGGCTTTGATGGCATTCCATGCTCGACGTGGTCTGACCGTGTGTGCAATCCTAGGGAGATAATGGTTGTGTGCAATCTAAGGGAGATTATGGTATGCCATGCCCTACGTCGTCCAACAGTGTGTTCTATACAAGGGCAATGATGGCTTTTCACTCCTAACATCGTCCGACCGTGTGTGCTGTCCAAGGGATATGATGCAATGCCATGCCTAACGTCATTCAACCTTGTTTTCTCTCCAAGGGTTTTGATGGCATGCCACGCCCGACTTTGTCTAGTCGAGTTTCCTCTCAAAGGGCTATGCATGTATGACACACTTGACGTCGTCCCACCTCGTGTGTTTTCAAAGGGCTATGCGCGCGTTCCACGTCCGACGGTGTCCCACTATGTGTGATATACCAGGGCCATGATGGCATGCCAATTTCGATGTCGTCCGACCGTGTGAGCTGTCAAAGGGCGATGATAGCATGCCACGCCTGACTTAATCCGTCCGTGTGTGCTGTCCAAGGGCGATGATCGCATTCCACGCTCGACGTCATCCGACTGTGTGTGTTGTCCAAGGGCTATGATGATATTCCATGCCCTAAATTGTCAGACCGTGTGTCCAAAGGCTATTATGCCATGCCACTGCTAACGTCGTCCGACCGTGTGTGCTGCTCAAGTGCTATGAGGGCATGCCACGCCCGATGTCATCCAACTGTGTGTGCTTTCCATCGGCTATGATGACATGCCACGCCTAAGGTCATGTTACAGTGTGTGCTATCCATGGACTTTGATGGAATTCCAAGACCCACGTTACCCGAGCGTGTGTGCTGTCCAAGGGCTATAATGCCATGCAACGCCTGATGTCATCCGACCATGTTTTCTGTCCAAGGTAATTGATGGCATGCCACACCCGACATCAGTCGACCTTGTGTGCTCTACAAGGGCTACGTGGGCATGACACGCCCGACGTCATCCCACGTGTGTGTTGTCCAAGGGCTACACGGGCATGCACCGCTCAATGTCATCCGATTGTGTGTGCTTTCCCATGGCATTGATGTCATGCCACTCTCGATGTCGTCCGACAGTGTGTGTTGTCAAAAGGGATATGATGACATGCCATGCCCAACATCGTCAGACAATGTGTGCTGTCAAAAGGCTATTATGCCATGAAATGCCCAACGTCGTTCGACTGTGTGTGCTTTCCAAGGACTTTGATGTCATGCCACGCTCAACGTCGTCCGACTGTGTGTGGTGTCCAAGGGATACACGGGTAGGACATGCCCGACGTCGTTCCACCGTGTATGTTGTCTAAGGATTACATGGGCATGACACGCCCGATGTTGTCCACCGTGTGTTATTTCTAAGGGAGTTGATGACATGCCACACCCGATGTCATTTATCGGTGTATTCAGTCTAAGGGCCATGATGGCATGCCACGCCTGATGTCTTCAAACTCTTTGTGCTGTCCAAGGGCTTTGACGGAATGCAACGCTCGATATAGTCCGGCTCTGTGTGCTCTCCAAGGGATACGAAGTCCTGACACGCCCGACTTCCTCCCACCATGTGTGATGTCCAAGGATTACGCGGTCATGCCATGCCCGACATCATCCGACTGTGTTTGCTGACAAAGGGCCATGATGGCATGCCATGACCGACATCGTCCGACCGTGTGTGTTGTCAAAGGGCGATGATGGCATGCCACACCTGACTTCTTTCGTTTGTGTGTAAAGTCCAAGGAAAATGATTGCATGCCACGCCTGACGTCATTTGACTATGTGTGTTGTCAAAGAGCCATAACAGGCAACACCCAACGTCGTCCGATCGTATGTGTTGTCCAAGGGTAAAGATGGCATGCCATACTCGACATCATCCGACAGTGTTGCTGAACAAGGAGAATGAGGCTTGCCACACCCGACGTCGCTCGACCGTCTGTGTTGTCCAAGGGCTTTGATGGCATGCCACTCCAGATGTCATCCGACCGTGTGTACTATCCAAGGTTTCTTATGGCATTCCACACACGACATCGTCTGACCGTGTGTGCTTTCTAAGGGCTACGAGGGCATGTCACACCCGACGTCATCCCACAGTGTGTGCTCTCCAAGTGCTACGTGTGCCTGACGCGCCCGACATCGTCCCACCGTGTGTGCTATTCAAGGGCAATGATGGTATGTCACACTCGATGTCATCCGTCCGCGTGTTCAAATCAAATGAGATAATGTCATGCCACACCCAACGTTATTCGACCATGTGTGTTGTCCATTGGCTATGATGCCATGCCACACTCAACATCGTTCGACTTGTGTGCTACAAAGGGTTTGATGGTATGCAACGCCCGACATCATTTGGTCGTGTGTGCTGTCCAAGGGCTACCCGGAAATAACACGCCCAAATTTTTTCCGACCGTGTGTGTTCTGTTCAAGGGCTACGTGGGTATAATACGCCTGATGTCGTCCATCTGTGTGCGTTGTCCCAGGGCAATTATGGTATGCCACACTAGTGATCGTTTAACTATGTACGCTTTCCAAGAGCTATAATTACATGCCATGCCCGACATAGTTAGATCATGTGTGAAGTCTAAAAGACATGATGGCATCCGACGCTCAACGTCTTCCGACGTGTGTGCTTTCAAAGAAACATAATTGTATTCCACGCCCAACGTCGTCCGACCGTGTTGCTGTCCAAGGTCTCTGATGCCATGCCACGCCCGACGTCATATGATCATGTGTTTTGTCCAAGAGCATTGATGGCATGCCACGCGTTACATCGTCCAATCGTGTGTGCTGTCCAAGGGCTTTGATGGTAAACCAAGCCTGAGGTCGTCCGATCGTGTGTATTGTCAAAGGGCCATAATGTCATACCATGGTCGACCTCGTCTGACCGTGTGATCTGTCCAAGGTCTATGATGTCATGGCACACCCGACGTCATTCGATCTGGGGTGCTGTCCAAGGGCTTTGATGGCATGCCATGCCTGACGTCGTTCGACCATGTGTGTTGCCCAAGGGATACGCGGGAATGCCACCCTCGACATTGTCAAACGGTGTGTGCTTTCTAAGGGCTATGATGACATGCCATGCCCGACATGGTTAGACCGTGTGTGCAGTCCATCGGAGATGATTGCATGCCATTCTCGATGTCGTCCAGTCATGTGTGTTGTCAAAGGGCCATAATGGCATACCACACCTGACGTTGTCCGACCGTGTGTGTTGTTCAAGGGATATGATGCCATTCCACGCCCGACGTCATCCGATGCGTGTGCTGTCTAAGGGATTTGATGTCATGCCATGCCTGACGTCCTCCGACCATGTGTGTTATCCAAAGGCTACGCGGGCATGCCACGCCCGACATCATCCAACTATGTGTACTATCGAATGGCTATGATGTCATGCCACGCCTGATGTCGATTGACCATGTGTGTTGTCCAAGGGCTACGCGGGTATGCCACGCCCGACCATGTGTGTTGTCCAAGGGCAATGATGGTATGCCACACCTGACGTCGTCTGACTGTGTATGCTTTCCAAGGGCTATGATTACATGCCATTCCCGACATCGTTAAATCTGTACGTGCTTTCCAAGGAACATAATGGACTTCCACGCCCGACGTCGTCTGACTGTGTGTACTGTCCAAGGGCTATGATGTTATGCCAAGCCCGATGTGGTTTAATTGTCACGACTCAATTTCTCGAGCCATGAAGGCAATTGTAACCCACCAGTAGGTAAGCCAAACTGTAACCCAGAATAACACGTAATGGTTGTGAGGGTAGAAACTACACAAGACTAGGTAAAATTACTATAACAACATAAGCAAACCAAAACATAAGAACAATTAAGGATCCGTCCCAGAGCCTGGAAGTGACTAATACAGAACTACCAACAAAATGATTACAAGTCCCAACAGTGGACCACCGAAGCTAGACTGTCTCGAAAAGTAAAAGACAAGTCTTTATAAAAAATGATGGAGACTGAAATGGTACAAAACGCAGTATGCTCACCCCTGTCTCCAGACCTGAAATGCTCCAAACTCGATCAATGCTGACTATTGGTGCTCGGACCTCCATCACGAAAATAGATGTAGACCGTAGCATGAGTACCAAATAACAGGTACCTAGTAGGCATCATAGGCCGACTGAACTAGAAAAGTAAAGCAATATGAAAAGGTGGAATCACCAAAACTAGAGGTCAAGAACGAAAAGCTAAGTAACACAGTAATGCACAAGAGTTTATAAAGATATAACTAAATTAATATAAATAAGCTACTTACAACTAACTGGACCCATCATAAGCCAAGAAGGTACACTCATGCAAGTTTAAATAAAAACCCGAATGGACCCCCATAAGCCCGAGGAGTACAAAAAATAATTATAACTTGGGAAGAATAGAACTCGAGGCCAAAGGACACCGAACCAAAATCTAGAATCTGATAGTACGGAGGTCGGGCCTTGAACCGGACGCTCAAAAGAATTGCACAAGTAGCCAATTGAAAAATATAAGTAACTGAGGCCAGACCTCTAACCGGATGCTCTACATACTTGAGACCGAACCTTTAACCGATGCTCTACATAAGTATGTGGATGGTCGAGGCCGTACCTTATATTTTGATACCCAACAAAGATGTCGATATATCTGCTGAAAGAGTCTTTATTTATCCATAATCATATATACCCGTGGAACACCATCAAGATTTAGCTAATGAATGTAAGTCCTTAAAGCCGAATCGAAACTCAACTTTGAATCGCGTAGCCGAATTCTTTGTTAATGACGTAACTTAAGAAGTCGTAAAATCAAAGAAATAAGATTAACTATCGCTGGAGCGAGCTTATCGTCTAGCTAAATACTAACTATCAGACTCAAGTCTCCTACATCAGTCTACAAGGATTTAAGCCGGCCGAGTGACGTGGGGACTAAACTAAGTCCTACCAACTTTGAATCATGCATTTCTAAGGAAAACCCTAGTCAAACCTAAACTAAGGCCCAACATACTTCGATAACCAGAATTCAGATATACAAGTAATCCATATAGCAAAGAAGGTCAATTAATAACAATAAACATGCTCACAGTTACCTGATAATTCTCAGGAAAAGTCCAAAAATATGGTTTTTAACACCTAGGCATGATTTAATAACTACCCAACCCAAATCTTAACTAATCAATATGCATTCACATGTTTGAGTTCAATCTATGAAGAGAAACTGTACCCTACCTGAATGCAGATCACATGGGCTCCAAAATTAACTTCCCTGAATATTTTACTTTCTAAAAGGCCTCGAAACGTTGATACACTATTAAAAATAGAGTCACAACGTTATTAAGGTCATTTACACACTACAATCGCAAGAAACGACGACAGGTCAATTTCGCGGTCAAAATGGAAAAAGTGGGATCCACATTGAGAAATCCACAAAAAACCCCAAATAAAAGTCCTAATCAACTCTCGGAACTTGTGTACCAGAATGGAACACAATTCAAGACTCAAGACAGTCCCAACATGAACATGCAACAAAAAACCCAAATTCTACGCTAAAAATCAGCAACAATGGCAGCAGCTACTGACAAGAATTTACCAAAAATAAAGGTACAGTAGCCAAAACCAATAACACCACGATGATAATCATGAAAACCCCCACAATATAGGCTCTTGAATCACTATATTCGGACCTAAAATGGCCAAGAAATCACCTTCTAAAAGTTTCCCAAAAGTTGAGCTTGAAAATGAGGTATGACAGCACTTAAAACACAAAATTTACCTCAAAATGGGTCCCCAAATCAGATTCCAAGCTCACCAATGTGTTGCCCTAAAAAAATCTCAAAACTTAGCCTTTTGAATCACCCAATTTGGAGTTCTAAAGCTCAAAATATCGAAATTTTAAAGTAAAACACCAAAGCTGAACATTGGGTTTTTATAAGGACAAAGCAGGTCGCTAATAAACCCAAAAATCTGGTCCATAAAACTCCAAATTCTGGTCGTTAAAGGGCTGCACCATTGGCCATTTTAAGTCAAAAACCACAAAAGGGCTTGGAAAAATATTAAAAACCTCAAAACCCAAAAGTAGGGTCAAACTAGACCAAACTCGACATTACGGAGCTAGCCCTGCTGATGGATTTCTCATCCAAGCACGTTTACTCAGAATGTTGACTAAACTCAAACATACCCTTTAACTTAAAGTTAAAACGCCTAATCACACCAACTCATACTAAAAACTTTGGGAGTCATGTCGACAATGCTACTAGCCTAAAATTACCCATTCGAAACTGATGGAGTCGTCAGAATTGGATTCTGATGTCATCTTCTTGAACTTTTGATCGAAAATGATCGTTCAAGGTTCATAAGCTCCAAAAATACTAAATCTCACACAATACCCAAACGAATGACCAGGTGACTGATCTGTCAGTCCCAGCAAGTTATAAATCACTTGGTATCACTATAAGAACACTCTAAATGATGCACAGAAGATAAAACAGTCAAAACAACAAGAAGGATCATTACAATGATCGTGTGTATTGTCCAAGGGATTTGATGGCATGCCACGCCTGATATCGTTTAATCGTGTCTGTTGTCCAAGTGCTTTTATGGTATGCCAAGCCTGAGGTCATCCGACCGTCTGTGTTTTCCAAGGGCCATGATTGCATGTCACGCTCAACATCGACAGACCATGTGTGCTGTAAAAGGGCGATGATGACACGCCACGCCTTACTTAATCTGTCCATGTGTGCAGTCCAAGTGCGATGATGGCATGCCACGCCAGACGTCGTCCGACCGTGTGTGCTGTCCAAGGGCTATGATGACATGCCATGCCCAACATTGTCAGACTATTATGCCATGTCACTCCCGACGTCTTTCGATTGTGTGTGTTTTCCAAGGGCTTTTATGGCATGCCATGCTCAACGTCGTCTGACCATATGTGCAATCCAAGGGAGATAATGGTATGCCATGCCCGAAGTTGTTTGACAGTGTGTGTTGTACAAGGGCAATGATGGCTTTTAACACCCGACGTTGTTCGATCGTGTGTGCTGTCCAAGGGCTTTGATGGCATGCCACACGTGATATCGTCCAACCGTGTGTGCATTCCAAGGCTATGATCCAATGCCATGCCCGATGCCATCCAATTGTGTGTGCTGTCCAAGGGCTTTGATGGCATGCCACGCCCGACATCGTCCGATCGTGTGTGCTGTCCAAGGTCTACGAGGGCATGACACGCCCGATGTCGTCCCACCATTTGTGTTGTCCAAGTGCTACATGGGCATAACATGCCCAACATTGTTTCAGCGTGTGTTCTATAGAAATGCCATGATGGCATACCATGCTCAACGTCGTCTGTCCATCTGTTCATTCCAAGGACGATGCTGGAATGCCATGCGCGACGTCTAGTCCGACCGTGTGTCCTCTCCAAGGGCTATAATTTCATGCATGGCCCGACGTTGTCCGACTTTGTGTGTTGTCCAAGGATTTTGATGACATGCCACGCCTGACTTCATCCGGACGTGTGTGCTGTCCTAGGGCTACGAGGGCATGACACACCCGATGTCATCCAACAGTGTGTGTTATTCAAGGGCTACATAGGTATGACACGCCATACATCATCCCTTTGCGTGTGCTGTCCAAGGGCAATGATGACATGCCACACCCAATGTTGTCTGACCATGTGTGTTGTCCAAGGGATATGATTACATGTCACTCCCTACGTCGTCCAAGTGTGTGTAATATCCAAGGGCTATAATGACATGCCACGCCTTACATCATCAGACCTTATGTGCAGTCTAATGGAGATAATGGCATACCACGCCTGAAGTCGTCCAACCGTGTGTGTTGTCAAAGGGCTATAATGGCATGCCACGCCTGACATCATCCGAACGTGTATGCTGTCCAAATGCTTTGATGCCATTCCACACCCGACATCTTCCTATCATGAGTGCTCTCGAAGGACTTTGATGGCATGTTACGCCTGACGTCATTTGATTGTATGTGCTATCCAAGGGCTTTGATGGCATGCCACGCCTGACGTCGTCCAACCGTGTGTTGTGTCCAAAGTCTACGCAGGCATACCACGGGCGACGTCATCCAACCGTGTGTACTATCCAATGGCTATGATGTCATGCCACGCCGAATGTCATGTGACCATGTATGCTGTCCAATGGATATGAGGGCATGCCACGCCCGATCGTGTGTGCAGTCCAAGGGCGATGATGGCATGCCACGCTCAATGTCGTCCGACTGTGTGTGCTATCATAAGGCTATGATGCCATTTAACGACCGACGTTGTGCGACCGTGTGTGCTATCCATGTGCTATGCGGGCATGCCACACATGACGTCATCCAAATGTGTGTGTTGTCCAAGGACTATGATGGCATGCCACGCCTAGCGGTGTGTTATCGTGTGTGCTTTCCAATGGCTTTGACAGAATTCCAAGATCGAAGTCGTCTAACATTGTGTCCTGGTCCAAGGGATATGATGCCATGCAACGCCTGACGTCGTCCGACCATGTTTGCTGTCCAAGGGCTTTGATGGTATGCCACCCCTAACGTCTGCCGATGTGTGTGCTGTCCAAGGGATACGCGGGAATGATACGCCCGATGTCATCCCACAGTGTGTGTTGTCCAAGGGCTATGCGGGCATGCCACGGTAAATGTAATCCGACTATGTATGCTGTCCCAGGGCCATGATTCCATGCCAC
The DNA here is from genome assembly GCA_027705065.1 of Solanum peruvianum. Classification (NCBI taxonomy): domain Eukaryota; kingdom Viridiplantae; phylum Streptophyta; class Magnoliopsida; order Solanales; family Solanaceae; genus Solanum; species Solanum peruvianum. The sequence continues at coordinate 3,274 of JAKWJD010001490.1, read as the reverse complement.
GCCCGACGTCGTCTAACCGTGTGTGTTGTCAAAGGGCGATGATGACATGCCACGCCAGACTTCATACGTCTTATGTACAGTGCCAGGGCGATGATAGCATTCCCCGCCTGACGTTGTCCGACTGTGTATGCTGTCCAACGGCTATGATGACATGCCATAACCGACATCGTCAGACAATGTGTGTTGTCCAAAGTCTAATATGCCATGCCATGGCTGACTTCGTTCGACCATTTGTGCTGTCAAAGTTCTACGCGGGCATACCACGCACGACGTTATCCAACTGTGTATGCTGTGCAAGGTCTATGATAATAAGTCGCGTCGGACGTCGTGTTATTGTGTGTCCTGTCCAAGGGCTATGCGGGCATGTCGAGTCCGACAGTGTGTGTTGTCCAAGGGCTATGATGCCATACCATGTCCTACATCATCAGACCATGCGTGTTGTCCAGAGGCTTTTATGCCATGACACCCATAACGTCGTCAGACCGTGTGTGTTGTAAGACTGCTATGCGGGCATGCCATACCCGATGTCATCCAACAGTGTGTGCTATCGAGAGACTATAATGACATGCCATGCCAAAAGTCCTCTTAACGTGTGTTCTGTCCAAGGGCTTCGCTGGTATGCCAAGACATACTGTATGTGCTATCCAATGGTGATGGTTGCATGCCATGCCTGACGTCGTTTGACCGTGTGTGTTGTCAAAGGGACATAATTTCATGCAACACCTTATGTTGTCCGACTGTGTGTGCTGTCCAAGGGCTATGATGACATGCCATGCCCGACATCGTTAGACCATATGTGCTGTCCAAAGTCTAGTATGCAATGCCACGACTGACATTGTTCGACCATGTGTGCTGTCAAAGTGCTACACGGTCATGCCACACCCGACGTCATCAAACTGTGTACGCTGTGCAAGGGCTACGATAATATGCCTTGTTGGATGTCGTGTTATAGTGTGTCCTTTCCAAGGGCTACGCGAGCATGTCAAGCCCGACTCTATGTGTTGTCCAAGGGCTATAATGACAATCTAAGCCCTAAAACGTCAGACCGTGTGTCCAAAGGCTATTATGTCATGCCACGCCTAACGTCGTCAGACGGTGTGTGCTGCCCAAGTACTACGCGGGCATACACGCCCGATGTCATCCAATTGTGTGTGCTTTCCATGGGATATGATTACATGCCACGCCTAACGTCATGTTACCGTGTGTGCTATTTATAGGCTTTGATGGCATTCCAAGACTCACGCTATCCAACCGTGTGCGCTCTCCAAGGGCTATGATTCCATGCACCGCCTGATGTTGTCCAAACGTGTTTTCTGTCTAAGGGAATTGATGGAATGCCACACAAGATGAATGCCAACCTTGTCTTCTCTACAAGGGCTACGCAGGCATGACATGACCGACGTCATCCCACCGTGTGTGTTGTCCAAGAACTACGTCAGCATGCACCGCTCGACGTCATCCGACTTTATGTGTTGTCCCATGGTCATGACGGCATGGCACCCTTGACGTCGTCCGACCGTGTGTGTTGTCAAAGGGCGATGATGGCATGCCTTGCCTGACTTCATCCATTTGTGTGTGAAGTCCAAGGGCGATGATATCATGCTACGCTTGATGTCGTCCGACCATGTGTGCTGTCCAAGGGCTATGATGACATGACATGCCCAACATCGTTAGACAACGTGTGCTATCGTAAGGCTATTATGCCATGAAATGCCCGACCTCTTCCGACTGTGTGTGGTGTCCAAGGACTTTGATGGCATTCCATGCTAGACGTCATTTGACCGTGTGTGTTGTCCAAGGGATACACGGGTATGACATGCCCGACGTCGTCCCACCGTGTGTGCTGGCTAAGGGTTACGTGGGCATAACACGCCCGATGTCATCCGCCATGTGTGATTTCTAAGAAAGTTGATGGCATGCCACACCCGATGTCATCTATCTGTGTATTCAGTCTAAGGGAGATGATGGCATGCCACCCCCGATGTCTTCAAACTCCGTGTGCTGTCCAATAGCTTTTATGGAATGCCACGCTCTACATAGTCTTACTGTGTGTGCTCTCCAAGGGATACGAAGGCCTAACTCGCCCGATGTCCTACTACCATGTGTGTTTTCCAAGGCTTACTTGGTCATGCCATGTCTGACGTCATCCGATTGTGTGTGCTTACAAACGGCCATGATGACATGCCATGACCGACTTCGCCTGACCGTGTATGTTGTCAAAGGGCGATGATGGTATGCCACGCCTGACTTCATTCCTCTGTGTGTAAATTCCAAGGCCAATGATTGCATGCCACGCCTGACGTCGTATGATCGTGTGTGTTGTCAAAGAGCCAAAACAGGAAACACCCGATGTCGTCCGACCGAATGTGTTGTCCAAGGGCAATAGTGGCATGCCACGCCCGACATCATCGGTGTGTGTGTGCAATGAAAGGGAGATGGTCACATGCCACACTCGACGTCGTCTTACTGTGTTGCTGAACAAGGGGAATGAGTCTTGCCACGCCCGACGTCGCTCGACTGTCTGTGTTGTGTGAGGGATTTGATTGCATGTCACTCCTGATGTCATCCGAACGTGTGTACTATCCAAGGGCTATTATGGCATTCAACACCAGATATCGCCTGATGGTGTGTGCTTTCTAAGGACTACGAGGGCATGACACACCCGACGTCATCCCACCGTGAGTTCTTTCTAAGTGCTACGTGTGCTTGACACGCCCGATGTCGTGCCACCGTGTGTTCTATTCCAGGTCAATGATGGCATGCCACACGCGACATCATCCGTCCGCATGTTCAGTTCAAACGAGATAATGTCATGCCATGCCCGGAGTCATTCAACCGTGTGTGTGGTCCACTGGCTATGATGGCATGCCAGGCTCAACATTGTTTGATCTGTGTGCTGTCAAAGGGTTTTGATGGTATGCAACGCCAGACATCATCCGGTCGTGTGTGCTGTCCAAGGGCTACGCAATAATGACACGCCAAAATTTCATCCGACCGTGTGTGCTGTTCAAGGGCTACGTGGGTATAATACGCCCGACGTCGTCCCTCTATGTGCGTTGTCCAAGGGCAATTATGGTATGCTACACCTCACATCGTCTGACTGTGTACGCTTTCCAAGGGCTATGATTACATGCCATGCCCGACATCGTCAGATCATGTGTGTAGGCTAACGAAGATGATGGAATCCAAAGCTCGACGTCGTCTGACCGTGTGTGCTGTCAAAGGAATATAATAGCATTCAAAGCCCGAAGTCGTCCGACCGTGTGTGCTGTCC
>JAKWJD010001489.1:0-42756 GCA_027705065.1 Solanum peruvianum | reverse complement strand
GGGATCGGGTGTCACGAACCAACACATAGATTTAGGGGATCGGGTGTCACGAACCGACACGTAGAATTAGGGGATCGGAGTGTCACGTTCCGACACATAGTAGTAGGGGAGCGGAGTGTCACTTCCCGACATAAGAGGAATAAAGAGAAAAGAAGCGTAAAGGTGTGTCACGTACCGACACAAGAGAAATAAGATAATGATCTTGAAAGATGCAAATAAACTCAATCTAATGAACCTGATTCCCAATGAGTATGGATTGAGGCTTGAGTCCTCATGTGTGAACTTGGCTTTTATTAATGAATGATAGTATTTGTTGTTGCTACATGTTGAGTATTGTAGTTGATTTTATATATTACTTGATATATATTGTTTTCTATTTTGAGTTGGCCGATGATACTTATCAGTACTCGTGTTTGTACTGACCCCTACTTGTATGTTCTTTCTTTGTTATATGTGGAGTGCAGCAAACGTGCCGTCATCTTCACTCAACCGCAATTCTAGCCAGTCTTCATTACACCGGATTTTTCAGGGTGAGCCTAATGCTTCTAGCTTGGACTGGATCTTCTTCTTCATGTCTTGATGCCTTGAAGTTCCAGCATGGACTAGATTTTACTTGTTTTAGCTTCTTAGAATACTCTTAGTTTAGTAATTTGATCATAGATGTTCTTGTGGTGATGACTTCCAGATTTTGGGGAATAATAGTTGTTGAATTTTTGAAGTTATTGAATTGATTTTTATTAATGAGTTAAGTCTTCCGCATTGTATTTTGCTCATTATGTTTAAAATGTTGGGGTTTAGATTGGTTGGTTCGCTCACATAGGAGGGTAAGTGTGGGTGCCAGTCGCGGCTTGGTTTTGGGTCGTGACAGAATACTTACCTTGTCTCTGATCAACTCATATAAAACTTAACACATTCAATATAGTGCAATTTTAAAGTAAGTGCTATATAAAGAAAACTGTCTAAAAGATTTTGTAATCTTAGAATGTATGCAAGATACATTTAACTCTGGTATGTATGCAAAAATACAATAAAATTGAGTTATATAAGAATACAATAACTTCTGTGGAGTTTCTCTAAGCGACAACCATCACTTAAGAGACATAGTGATGACACAATGATCTACCTCACGCTGCCAGCGCATCCTATACCCGGCCAAAGGTATAATACCTGAGCTACCCGATGGATCCACTACTCTACAATGAAAAGGGTTCATCTAAAAAGTATGAACTTTTTCTACCCATGGTGGCTACATGGTTTGTGGGGGCTGTGAGTACTCTGAACTCTTCCCCATATCGCTGCTAAATGGTAATCCCAAAGACATGCTGACTCTTATGTTTTGAAAACATACTGATTCTGTAGTTTTGAGATTAATGCTCAAAATACTTAGCTCAAAGCTATCTTGGAAATCATAGTTTCCTAGCTTGCTTCTTTTAGAAAGCTATAGTTCTATTCTGAAAATTTGCCATAAGGCCCCTTGGAAATCAAAGTTTCCTTTCTTTCTAAATGTTAAAACATTTTACGTCTCTTTGGGATACATACTACCCATATAACTTTGAAGAAAATAACTCTTTACTTATGACGAAACTTGATTCTTAAAACAAAGTCAAAATGTTTAAATTAGACTCTTGAAAACCTTTAAGAACTTTACTTAAACTTAATTCTTAGCTTTAGACTTGACATTTTAACTTCCTTGACTTTGATCTTAAATTTCCTTGAATTGAACTATGGATTCAAGGTTCATGATATCATGTTTATTGATGATTTCATGATGTTTATATGTACATTAGAGTGTTGGAATCAATTAAGAAATGTGAATACATCACTTGAGAACTAGTACGAAAAGATGGGTAAAGCACGGAGTCTCAAGGCGTCTAGGCTCTCTGAGAGGCATGGAGCGCCAGAGTCTGATGGACAGAGTCTGTCCTGAGGGGCTCTGGCTGGCGCCACTACTTGAAATGGGCCCTTTAACAACAATAAAATGCAGCACTAGAGGCAATAATATTGGCCACTATAGCATGTACCAGCCAATGGTCTTTGGCAGGCAATGGCGGGGTTTGGTAAGGGTTTCGCTGCCATTGGGCGAAATGTTGGTAAAGAGTAGCATGAATTGCCGCTAAAAAGCATTAGATTTTACGATAATTTTTGCGGCAATTATATTATCTAGTAAAGCTAATTCCTAACGGCTAACTATGATGTTTTAGCATCCATTCTTTTAGCCGATAAATCCATATAAATAGTCGCTAACAATTAATAGTTCTAATGCTAATTTTTATATGGAATATAATGAATTCAATATCTCGTCAGAAAAAGTCTCAGATTTCCCTTTTTGCATCGATTTTTATGGCGGGCAAATTTAGATGAATTATCGCTGATAGTTGACATCTTATATAGGCATAATACATAAATATGTCCTTTAACTTGGCTTCGAATCACATTTATGCCCTTCAACTTTGTGTGTGCACAATTATACACTTAAACATGTATAAAATTGACAAAAAGACACACATGTCCTACATGTCATCCTACATGTCATTTGGTGTCCTACATGTATTTTGCCATGCAGGACTCATGTGTTTATTTATTTAAAAGTTGAATAGTTAAAGTGTCTGTTTGTGCATCATGAAAGTTGGAGGCCAAAGCTAAAATTTTAAGCCAAGTTTAATGTCCAATATTTATATTATGCCTTAAATTTTAGTGGCAACTGTTTGAAGGCCATGCTAAAAGATACAATTGTTTAGCCGCCATTAATAATAATTCATCATTTTTAGAGAATACAAACAACAAAGATTACTAAATACTAAAACTATATTAATATTTATTGATGAACTAGAATTTATGTCATAAGATCTAGAGAAATAGAAGGAAGTACTAATCCAAAATATGAACGCCACTACTTAAAAAATCTTATATTGTTCCGACTAATATATTCAATAATATCTTCAACTGATTTTCACCACTTTTCTTCTTATTGAAATCTTCGGCATGTAAAATTTGTGAACTCCATATTGTAAGACCTGCAATAAGAAAGTAAATGTGTCAAGAGTTTAAAAGTAAATAATATATAAAAACATCACATGTAGTGTGACTAATTAGAAAACTTACTAGCAAGACGCATCCAATAACTAGAACTCATATTCTTTCATATGGACTTAGAAGTACGTTATCTTATATTCCTAGGTTAGAACTAAAAGTATAAAAAGACGTGGAGGAAGAAGATGCTGTAGTTGAAGTTCATCAAATTGGGGAAGCAAGGCACTTATAAAAATGTTAACTAAATGAGCAATCAGGAAATACGAGAAGTGAATTTTAGTGTGAACTGAAAAGGATTTTCTAGTTAAGGAAACTATGAAAAGGAATATTGTCCAACAACATGTCCGAGAGAATTATGAATCCAACTGCTATAAAGAAATGCAGAGAACATAGGTGTGAAATAGAAAAAAAAAAACATAATTGTCTGTTTGTTTTCATATTAACCATAATCATATTGATAAACTCAACAACAATATAGTAAAACTTCTCATTTATCTTATGTAATTGAAGTTCTTAAGCTCTACTTCTGTATTCTCCAAAAATGGGGACTTAATTTTGTTAGCATGATGGAAATCTAAATAATTGTACATATTAATGGAATTAGATAGTGATATAAATTGGCATGATCATATAGATTTGTTGTAGAATCAAAGGAACCAATATTGTGATAGAATACAGGATTTGGAGGGACTGAATAAAAGATTTGCAGAGATAGAATAGCTGATCTTTAGGAATAGAAATGACGGATCTTTACGGATGTGTAATCTTTATTCTCTCTATATAATGGAAACACTCTCACTTTGAGAGATATTCATCAGAAAATTGACATGGTATCAAAGTCTTCTCTTGGTTGCCTTGTTTCATAGAGTCTCTGTAGTTTCTTCTAATTTTTTTAACATCTTGTCTTTTAATTATTGTTTGTCAACAATCAGTCCTACCACGTAGGACTTTTGCTCTTGGTCATTCTATTTTCTTTGGTGAGTCTTTGTAGTTTTCATAGATACTCAAAAGCATGAATTCACATCACTTTGAATCCTTCAGTGTTCGGTTCACTGGAAAAGGTTATTCTTCTTGGGAGTTTCAGTTTCAGTTATTTGTCACCGGCAAAAAACTGCGAGGCCATATAAATGGAAGCGATCCTGCTCCTAGTGAAACAACAATACTACGTGAATGCAAGATTAAAGATGCTCAGGTGATGACATGGATTCTAGGGTCAATTGACCCTCTTGTTCTTACTCTAAGACCGTATAAGACAGCTAAGGCCATCTGGGATTACTTTCAAAAGGTTTACAACTAAGATAATAGCGCAAGACACTTTCAGTTAGAGTATGAAATTTCTAATTACTCTCAAGAAGGTCTTTCTGTTCAGGATTATTTTTCAGGTTTTTAGAACTTATGGGCTGAATTTACGGATATTCTCTATGTCAAAATACCTACAGAATCTCTGTCAGTGATTCAGGGAGTTCATAAGAAAATAAAGCGAGACCAATTTTGATGAAATTACGTTCTGACGTTGAGAGTGTTCGCTCTAACTTGACGAATCGTGATCCGTCTCCCTCTTTGGATGTTTGATTTCTAATTACTTCATGAAGAGCGACGTCTTCTCAAGTAAAATGCTTTCAAGAAGGAAAATGGCGTCACTGTTGCATTTGCTGCTCAAGGTAAAGGAAAGGGCAGGGATATGAGTAGAACTCAATGCTAAAGTTGCAAGGAACATGGGTATCTTGCTAGCAATTGTATCAAGGACATATGTAATTATTGTAAACAACAAGGACATATTATCAAAGAGTGTCCCACGCGCCTTCAAAATCGTAGGGGCAATGCTTTTCAAGCTGGGATAAATGGTTCAACTATTGATAACTCATCTCCGGGACAAATTCTTACTCCTGAAATGGCTCAACAAATGATCGTGTCAGCCTTTTTCAGCATTGGGATTACAAAGTAATGATGTTACATCTAATTTTTGAATTGTTGATATAGGTGCTTCCAATCATATGATCGACTCAACTAGCATCATAAATAACGTTCGTAAATACCAAGGTACATAAAAAATATATATTGCCAATGGTAGTAATCTACCCATTACAAAAGTTGGGGATATTACTCCAACTATCAAGAATGTTTTTGTTTCACCAAAGCTCTCAACTTGTCTTATTTCAGTTTGCCAATTGGTAGATAACAATTGTGATGTGTTTTTCTCGTAACGGTTGTCTTTTGCAAGATTAGGTGTCGGGGACGATAATTGCGAACGGTCCTAAAGTTGGATGATTGTTTCCTATACACTTTTCTATTCCTCATGTTCTATGTTTTGCTTGTACTTCTACTACTAGTAAGACTGAGATTTGGCATAAGTGTCTAGGACATCCAAATTCTGTTATGTTGTCTCATTTATCAAATTCTGGTTTATTGGGAAATAAAAATTAATTTTCAGTTGCTTCCATTGATTGTTCTACTTATAAATTAGGCACAAGCAAAACTCTTCCTTTTCCTAATTTTTGTAGTCGTGCTACAGAGTGTTTTGATGTCATTTATAGTGATGTTTGGGGAATATCACCAATTATTTATCATGCTCATTTCAACTACTTTGTGACATTCATAGATGATTATAATAAGTTTACGTAGGTGTATTTTCTTCGATCAAAATCTGAGTTATTTTCCATGTTCAAGGCATTTTTGGCTTACATTGCGCCTCAATTTTCTATGTGCATCAAATTATTAAGATCTGATTCTGGTGGAGAATATGTAACGAACCTTTTGGTTGTTTCGAGTGCTAAAGTCTTGTATTTTATAAAATACTTTTCAATAAATTCTAAATTGGAGTTTTGGACTATTCGTAATTATAATTATGAAATTAAGGGGTAGTTTAAATAATTAACTTAGTTGGTTGTTAAAGAAAATAACCTAACAATTAGTGATGGGCCACTTTCACTATTTATATAATTAGTCCTATATAGAAATTAGGGTATAATTAATCTCTAGAGGAAAGTAAAAGATAATATAGGGGCAGAAGGGTTACGAAGAAGATCGTAAAGTAGGCCTTCAGGTAAAACTCGACAAGCTTAATATTGCGCTATACATATGTATTGATGATAGGGATATATATATATATATATATTGATATGTTAGCCATGATTGAATATTATACTAATTAAATGGGAAAAAGGGGATATGGGCAAATTATGTCTACATGGCGCCAATATGATGTTGCTGCCTACAAAATTTTAGCAGCAATTGACATGTGAAATAAAAGAAAATTGACTTTAATGTGTTATGAATTGATAGGTTTTGGTGGATTAAAATTGTATTGTAATTGTCTAGTGTACTTATGGTATGGAAAATAATAATAATAGTAACACAATATATTGGAGGATGCATATATTATGGGCAATAAGCATGAGGTTTCTTCTTCTATTCTTTCGCTTATAGATGTAGGTGATTATACTGACTTGTAAGAAAATTATTATACAAATACGATGTGATGATTGGAGGAGAGTAAAATAATGTAGCGAATAGCAGATTTAGGAGAATTTTTGTGGTTAACTCCGGTGGAATTAATTTAAATTATTTACTGATATTATTATATTATATTACAAAGTTAAAGGGTGCATATGTATAGTATTTAATGTTAGATAAATGGTGAGAGAAAAGTTAGGTAAAAAATATTAATGGTGTAAAGAATTGGAGTACTAAAGTGAGGTGTATAGTGGAGGTGTTCATTGCCACTGGTTTCGTAACCAGTGGCTCGAAATTTTTAAATATTTAAATGTTTTATCTTCTTTATAAATTATGTGTTGATATATTTAGATATGTAATTAAATATGTGATGTTTTATATTAATTTAATATCATTAAGGTTATGCATATCGGAAGAATTAATGTGTATCGTAAGGTTTGAACTTTAGAAAATTTAATTATAGAATAAGGTATGTTTTTGGGGTCTAAGGCTAGAAATAGGTTAATATGAGTGTTCATACAATCTTCACTTACAAATTATGTATATATATTTGTTAGATTGAAAAGGTTCAGAAGCATTGAGGAAAGGAAAAGTATTGGAGAAGTAGCTTGCTTGACTTCGGTTCTTCGATGAAGGTAGGTTATGGTTTATGCTATTTGATAGTAAGCTTTTAATAGTGACTTATATGCATTGAATGATACTGTGAAGTTTTATATGTACTTGATTGTGTGATTGTGTGGATTGGTTGTGTGTTTTGTGATTAGTCTAAAATTCCGAACCGTGGAATGTATAATCTTAAACCATCTCTATCGAAGTAATGCCTTGAATAAAGAAGGCTCGATGAAATATTACTAACTAATTAAAAAGTGGTGATATTAAATGATAAATTAAAGGTATTATTGAATCAAAGTGTCACGTTTCGACACGGTATTCTTGGATCGGAGTGTCACATTCCGACACAGTATTTTTGGATCGGAGTGTCACGTTCTGAGACGGTATTCTTGGATCGGAATGTCACATTTCGACACGGTTTTCTTGGATAGGAGAATCACGTTCCGACAGGGTATTCTTGGATAGGAGTGTCACGTTCCGACACGATAATATTAAAGAAAAGACATGAATTAATGGAAGATACTCAATCTCAAAGAACTCAACTCCCAAAATGATTTGGTTTGGAAGAATGAATCCTCATGTGTGATCTTGATACTGTTGACTTAATACGTGCTTACTTTATTGTTATTGACACTTGTTCATGTTGTTTGTTGCTTATCACATGTTAAGTGCTATAGTTGAGTTCATACTATTATTCTTTGTATATTAGTTACTATTTTGGGTTGAACGATGATACTTACTCAGTACATGTTGCCTCGTACTGAGACCTACTTGTTTTCTTATTTGTTTTCCTTTTATGAAATCAACGAGTGTACCTATGACTTGTTATTTTCCTCAGCTCTAGCCAGCCTCCCACATATCAATTTCCAGGGTGAGCTATCCATTCAAGCTCGTGTTGGGTTCTCTTGGTCATGTCATAATGTCTTATATTTTCGGACATGTACAATTTTATTTTTTTATTTTGGTGTATTTGATATTCTTAGACTTAGTATTGGAGATTAGATGTACTTGATGTGATGACGTTTAGGTTTTAGGAAATGATTTATAGTAACATTTGAGTTTCAACATTTTGCTTGTATTTTGTAAGTTAGGTTAAATTGGTTGGTTTTCCCACTTAGAGGTTAAGTGTGGGTGCCACTCACGACTCCTTTTGGGTCGTGACAAACTTGGTATCAGAGCGTTAGGTTGTTTATCTCATCATTCAAGGACGAGTCTAGTAGAGTCTTACGGAATGGCATGGGGACGTCTTTACTGTTCTTCGAGAGGCTTTAGGACTTTTTGAAAACTCCATTCCTTCTTTCTTTCGTGCTATTTCTTGAATCTAATTGGTATTTAGGTGATACAAAATGGTATATGAACTTCTTAACTCTATTTCACATATGTTAGTACTAGAGTGTTATAAGTTGAAATAACAACACTAGAAAAAAAAATATGTCCATGAAGATACATATATTTTCTCGATTGACTACACAACCTATAATAACTAGTGATTAACATGTTATTTTTTATTAAGTTCTTAAAGTTGAAACCTCTATTCTTCATGGGTACTGAATATGAAGATGCTTATGATTTTCTTATTTTTTTGTCATGATTATGGTTTCAAAAAATAAATGTAGTAGAGCGGTTTAGTGTTGAGTTTGTGACATACTAGTTTTGAGTTTTGAGGATTCTCAAAATGTGGTAATAGTCGCATGTTGAGTGTAGATTAGTAAAAATAATACCTATTACTTAAGGCAACATTTTTCTAGCTTCTTAATGAAGAAATATATACCCTATACTTTGAGGGATAAGAGAAGATGAGTTACTGAATAACAAGAGAATGTTGCACCAATTGAGGTCAAAATCTCTAATACGATCCACATATTGACTGTATAAATAGAGGATGGTTTTAAGAGAAAAATTGAACTACTCATTAGTATTCTCCTTGAATGAAACTAGGACATAAGAGAGGTTTTGAGAGAGTTTTAAACAAGAGACAAGAGAGACGAGAGAAGAGAGAGAAAAAATATTTATTTTGCTGCATACCTTTTCTCCGACCAACAACCTTCAGATCGCGTTTCTTAATTAACTAACCGTTGGATCAGGCTAAAATTGTAACTACGTGTTCCTGACATATTGGTGGTTGATTTGAATGTTGGAGATTGAATTCGGATGTCTGAAAGATAACTTTTTTGGTTCTGAACAACAGCTACGTTTTGGTGGTGCTTGTATTAAAATTGTAGAGTCATTGCATTTATGTGTGTATTAGGAGGTGTTTTAATATAAAATTTAATAAGAAAATTTTAATTTAAGACAATGGAGGTTATTAGAGTTCATAATGATTATAAGGGGTTGGTGATGGATTTTTATTGAGATGAAATTATATAATAAGGATTGTTGATTAAACGAGTTTTGTACAATACTAACGAATTGCGAGCATCTAATGTTGTGGTTTTTCATTATTTAATGAATAATTTGGTTGTATGGAAATTCTTAGGAGATGTGGGAACACCACTTGAATTGAATTTAAAAGAGTAAGAGTCATAGTAAAAAAAAAATATATAAAAAAAAATTGTGGATATAATGCAATCTTTAGAAAGAGGTGAGGAAAAGAATATTATCTGTCATTGCAAGGGATAAAGAGGTGTCTTTTAGAGGTCTAGAATTGGATTTTGAGGCATGTGGTTTCATATATTTTAGTATGGTAATGGTTTTAGTGTCACATATTTATCAAATTGGTTAAAGGCTATCGAATTAGACTTAAGAAGGAGTCTACATACGCTAAACTCGAGTGTGATGATAAGTTCTCTTATGATTTTGTGTTTAGTAATAACTGCGTCGAACTTTTAGTGAAGGATATGATAAGATCGATGAAGAGGCGATCAACGATAAGTTAAGATATATAATTAATAAAATCTTCAAGGTATCAGTCATGTTGATAGATAAGGAGATTGAGTTACATTGTTCGATTTACAATTCAAATGTTTCATTTTGAATCTATTTTTGTGGTGGTATGTTTTATAAAGGTATGAATTTTTGAGGTAAAATAAAAATAAATAATATATTGTTTACATCAGATATTGAACATATGGAAGGAATAATGCATAATTTAATTGAAAAATATTAAAAAAAGACCGAAGGAGGATTTCACTTTAAAGCGTTAATTTAGAGTATAAGGTAAAATATTTTAGATCATTGGTCAAGGAATAAGATTGCTAAGCGAGTTAGCGAAATGAGCAACAATATGGTGTATTGAAATATTCAAGGTATTTGAAATTGATGTCATGTGTAGAATTTGAGAAAGGTGATGTAATTAAACCCGACCCATGGATCAAAGTTGAATGTTGTATGAATTTTCTCTTATAAGCTTAGATCTTACTATGAAGTGTGGACTGGTTCGATACAAACTTACTACGAGATTATCATTTACTCTTATAAAGATTTAATTTTGGTTTGGGTGATAAATTTAAGGTATGAAAAAATTTAGTGTTATCGTGGTATTAAATTTCTCAAATTATGATAGGTGACGTAAGAATTATGTACAATGTGAGATCTAATTCTACAAGGTATTAGGAATTTAGAGTTGGGTTAATATTGCCCTATTGATGGGACTACATAGAATGTAAGATGTGTTACATAGATATTCGATGGTGAATAGAGGTTATGAGCTTACAGTATACAATATAATTTGAGTGATCAAGAATTTCCCTAAGTAGACGTATTGGAATGAGGTATATATGATAGTGTTGAATGGTAGCTAAAGCATGATATGTGGAAGTGGTGGGAAGTTGACTTTGAGTGTGATTTAATAGTTTTATCCCAATGAGAAGGTACTATCAAATCTGAAATTAGTGTTATTATCCTTGTTTGGGACTCGTAATTGTCATGACATGCTTAAACGGAAAGAGATTTAGCCATAATTTAAAATGTATTTGATAAGAATACTTTGATAATAATGTGGTTTGGGAGTAAACCGGATGGTCGATATTATTATGATATTTGTTAATATAAGATTGTTGATTAAGTTGATGCAGGCTTCGATAAACCAAGTATATGTGTGCAATTATAGTAGGGACTAAATTGGTAATTGTGGTAAGCTGAGAAATTAAAGATATAGAATTGGATGAATGAAAATGTTTGATCTAGACACTATGAAAGGATTATCTTGTGTTATTCGAACTTGATGCTTTATATTCTTATGTGACCCCTTTCTTCGTAGTAGACATTATTTGGAGTTTGATTCACTACTTATACTACGCGTGTTTTCACATCTATGGGTTGATTCATAGTGGTGGATCGGATGTATCAATCATCTCGTGCCCTCCTTATAGGGTAGGATCTTTGGGCAAACTTCGTCATTTTAGTTATGATAGATTTAGTGTTGCTTGGGATAGTTAAAGTATATAAGTAGTTCTATACGCACAAATTTGCTTTTGAGAACTAATATAAGAGCTTCTATGAAGAGTTACAATTGTCTAAGAGTAATGTTAGAGGTTCTGTATTTTGAAGTGTAGCCCTTGTTGGTGTTTACTTGATATTGTTCTTCTTCGGGTTAGATATGTTGATTCTCCCTTGATGAGTAATCGATGTCTAAAGATAATTTTTATCACTTAAGATTCTGATGAGATTGTGTAACGAAAAGGAAATCTTGATAAGATTTGTGATTGTTTGTGCATTAGGAGTGTGTGGTGGTTGGTTAAAGTCCGCTTCTGGTTGCGACCACTATTGATTCAAGATTTTTTTTATGGGTATGTTAGATAATATTTGTCCTGATGGTCGTGTCAAGGTCAACCTGGAGAATCGGTCAGTTCAAGAGTCTATTGTTGAAAATAGTTTTGGTGTTAGTTGAGTTACATACAACAACAATTATCACTAGAGTAGTGAGATGGACCCATTTAAGGCATTTTATGGGAGGAGGTATAGATCTCCAATTTGTTGGTTTAATACTCTGATATAAGACCTTGGTTACTAATATTTTGAATGAATTGTTGAGACAACTACCCTTTCTTGTATGTCCTTCCTTTGATCGTTCGAGGACAAACGATGGGTAAATTGGTATCTATTGTAACAACCCTTTTGGTCGTTTCGAGTGCTAAAGTCTTGTATTTTATAAAATACGTTTCAATAAATTCTAAATTGGAGTTCTGGACTATTCGTAATTATAATTATGAAATTAAGGGGGTAGTTAAAATAATTAATTTAGTTGGTGGTTAAAGAAAATAACCTAACAATAAGTGATGGGCCACTTTCACTATTAATATAATTAGTCCTATAAAGAAATTAGGGTATAATTAATCTCTAGAGAATGTTAGAAAATCACAAAGGGGTAGAAGGGTTACGAAGAAGATCGTAAAGTAGGCCTTCAGGTTAACTCGACTAGCTTAATATTGCGCTATACATATATATTGATGATAGGGATAGATATTTGATATGCTAACCAGTGGCTCAAATTTTTTAAATATTAAAATATTTTATCTTCGTTATAAATTCTACGTGTATATATTGAGATAGGTAATTAACATAAGATGTATTATATTAATTTAATATCATTAAGGTTATGCATATCGGAAGAATTAATGTGTATCATTAGGTTTGAACTTTAGAAAATTTAATTATAGAAATAGGAAAGTTTTTAGGGTTTAAGGCTAGAAATAGGTTAATATGAGTGTTTATAGAATCTTCACTTACAAATTATGTATATATATTTGATAGATTGAAAAGGTTCAGAAGCATTGACGAAAGGAAAAGTATTGGAGAAGTAGCTTGCTTGACTTCGGTTCTTTGATAGAGGTAGGTTATGGTTTATACTATTTGATAGTAAGCTCTTAATAGTGACTGATATGCATTGGATGATATTGTGAACTTTTCTATGTACTAAATTGTGTGATTGTGTGGATTGGTCGTGTGTTTTGTGATTGGTATGAAATCCTAAACAGTGGAATGTATAAATTAAACCATCTCTATTGAAGTAATTCCTTGAATAAAGAAGGATCGATGAAATATTATTAATGAATGAAAAGGTGGTGATATTAACTAATAAATTAATGGTATTATTGGATCAGAGTGTAACGTTTCGACACGGTATTCTTGGATCGTAGTGTCACGTTCTGACACGATATTTTTGGATCGGAGTGTCACACTCCGACACGGTATTCTTGGATCGGAGTGTCATGTTCTGACACAGCTTTCTTGGATCGGACTGTCACGTTCCGAAACGATAATATTAAAGGAAAAACATGAATTAATGGAAGATACTCAATCTCAAAGAACTCAACTCCGAAAATGGTTTGCTTTGGAGGCATGAGTCCTCATGTGTGATCTTGATACCATTGAATTAATACGTCTTTACTTTATTGTTATTGACACTTGTTCATGTTCTTTGTTGCTTATCACATGTCAAGTGCTATAGTTTAGTTCATACTATTATTCTTTGTATATTAGTTTCTATTTTGGGTTAAACGATGATACTTACTCAGTACATGTTGCCTCATACTGAGCCGTACTTGTTTTCTTCTTTGTTTTCCTTTTATGAAATCAACAAGTGTACCTATGACTTCTTATTTCCCTCAGCTCTAGCCAGTCTCCCGCATATCAATTTCCATTGTGAGCTATCCATTCAAGCTCGTGTTGGGTTCTCTTGGTCATGACATGATGTTCTATATTTTCGGACATATACCATTTTATTCTTTTATTTTGGTGAATTTGATATTTTTAGACTTAGTATTGGGGATTAGATGTCCTTGATATGATGACTTTCAGGTTTTGGGTGATGATATTTAGTAACATTTGAGTTTCCATTTTATGCTTGTATTTTGTAAGTTAGGTTAAATTGGTTCGTTCCCCCACTTAAGAGGTTAAGTGTTGATTCCACTCACGACTCGTTTTGGGTCGTAACCGAATATATCTCTTGTGAATTCAAAAAAATCTTACTTGACAAAGGAATGGTCTCACACTCTCTGGTCCATATACGCCACAACAAAAAGGACTTGCTAAACGTAAAAATCTCCATCTTTTACATGTCACTCGTACGTTGTTGAGTGAGTCCTATGTACCATCTAAGTATTTGGTGGAAGCTTTGTCTAAAACTGTCTATTTAGTTAATAGATTGCCATGTAAATTGCTAAATCTTGAGTCGCCATATTTTCGTCTTTATCACAAAAATACTAACTATAGTGAGTTTCATACATTTGGTTGTGTTTGTTTTGTGGATTTCCCTCCTTCGTAGTGCAATAAACTTTCTTTACAATCTACTAAATGTTCTTTTATGGGTTATAGTACTTCACAAAAATGTTTTATTTGCTATGATCCATGTTCTCACAAATTTCGTATTTCTAGAAATGTTTTTTTTAGAATCAATATTTATTTCCTATGATTGACGATTCATCTTCTGCTTTCCCGTTCTTCCTTTTTTTGAAGATTTATCATCTTCTTTTAAGAGGTTCAAACTTGGATTTTTGTATGAACGACGTCATCCAACTTTATCCTTTCTCGATGCTGATCCGCCGCCTGAAACTGTACCACAACTAGAATCTGAGAATTCTCAAAATCTGGTCTTCTTGAGCCTATTCGACACTCTACAAGAGTATCGCGTACTCCCAATTTGTATGGATTTTCCTCTACTTTATCTAACATTTATGTTCCAAGTAGTTACTCACAAGCTTCCAACCATGACTGTTGGCAGAAAGCAATGGAGGAAGAACTTTTGGCTCTTAAAGAAAATGACACATGGGGCATTGTTTCATGTCTTTCAAATATCCATCCTATTGGATGTAAATGGGTTTATTCAGTCAAACTCCATTCTGATGAAACTCTTGATTGATACAAAGCTCGATCGGTTTTCTTGGTAACAAGAGTATGGGGATAACTATTGATGTACCGTGGTTTCATGGTACTTTCAATGCCTTTTCCTTAATTTTAGTGTGTCTCTAAAGGCTTTCTAAATTGATTTTTGATGTAGATTTCTCTTTATTCGCAGGAAATCTTTCCAAAGGAGAACACGGAGGATTTGAGCAGAAATTACAGAAATGACCACCTATGGAGCATAAGACGGTCCGTTATGACTGTGACGGTTCGTAGGTGGCACCGTAGTGAGAAGAAAAGTGCTGCTGAAGAAAGTTGGTAAAGTCGCACAAAGTGTGGGACTATGGAAGCTCATGATGGACCGTCATAGCCACGACGGTCGGTCCTGCATATTCGTCGTGGTTGTCAGAGAGTAGTTCCTGTACCCAATTTCAATAATGTTCTAAGTGTTGTGCAATGGAACCCCTCGACGGACCTTCGTTCTTGCAACGGTCCGTCATATCTGTCCGTCGAGGGTAACAGAGAGTTGATGAAGAAAGCATTAGAAAATTAGGCCAAGTATGAAACGATAGAGCCCACGATGGTCCGTCGTGTCGATTACGGTCCATCGCAGGGATCGTCGATTCAAATATTTTTTGGACAGATTTTCCTTAAATAGAGTCCTTCTTTTATTAGGTTTTATTTTTTTGATAAATAGTTCAAAAAACCTCATTTTGGGGTTAGAGTTTTGGATATTTTTTAGTTTTATTGTCTAAGTGTTGATCTCTTCATTTTGGGGATTTGATATTATTTTTTCGGAATCAATGTTGTTTGTTGATTTTATTCAAGTAATTTATGGATTTTGTTCATTCTCATCAAAGTAAGTGCATGTATTATATTATCAATATGAATTGTGTTATTATTAGCATGGGTAACTAAACTCCATAACTAGGGTTGTGGGACCCATGGTTAAATAACAAGGTAAAATCTAGCTAATTAACAATTCTAGAATAGTGTCTTGCATTATTGCTTATTCTTTCGCTTAGAGGTCTTTTTAACGGATGACTTACGTTAGAACTCGCCTTATTGCTACTTGTCGGACCAAGGAGGTAGATAATAGGAAAAGTATCATCAACATAGATTTAGTGTATACTATCTAATAGGCCTGTGTGGGTTGGTACAAAGTAACAACTTAGTAAAATATCAAATATGATGCTTAATATAAGGTAAAGATAAGGTTTAGTAAAGCAACACATGTAGGCGGACCAAGGTGAAGAGTGAAATTATCTAGATGCCGGACCAAGAATTTATAGATACCTGACTTATCATTTTGCACACAAGATACTAGGGAAGGATTGTTATAGCTAGAATTACTGAGATAGGATTTTGTGGGGAACAGTTACACCCTGGTTACACTCGTTACTTGATTAAACTCCAATACATGAACCTGGTACTTGTTTACTTTAATTTAGCTAATTGCTTTTATTAATCAAAACCCCCTTTAACTATTTTTTTTGGGAAATAATTGACTAAATAGAAGTAACAATAGAATAAAGTTAAGTCTGAACCATTTTCCTCGTGGAAATGATCCCAACCTCACTAGTTGGGTTCTTTACTTGATGCGATTGCTTTTACTTATTTTCGAGAAGTAAATTTGAGCATATCAAATTTTGGGGCCGTTGTCGGGGAAAGTGGCTTTTTTACTTACTTATTCTTTTGTTTTTGTCTCCTGCAGGTCAAACTTCCTTACATGCCAAACACACGTAGTAGAGGAATACCCGTGAATGAACATGACCCCGAACTAGAGCATACTTTAAGAAGAATCAATCAGAATTCGGGCATCCAAGGTGATGAGGTCAACCCTAAAATGCCACCATTGGTCGATGCTCGTGACCCTGTATTACCTGATATTCGTCGGGAAGGTGAAATACGTAGATAAGCTCCCTCTCCTCTCTCTCAAGAGTAATATAGGGCTATGAAAATATCCCTGACTCTGATGGGCCACTCGTCTTGCACCCTCTACCACACGGCCAAACTTTTGTGTTAACTAGTAGTCTGACGCAAATGCTCACTGCCAGAGGTTTGTTTTCAGGGCTACCTTCTGAGGATCCACATGCCCACATCGCTAAGGTAAGGGCAATGTGCAAAAGATGTGTGGGGAGGTTCGATTTGAATATAGATGTAACCGGCTAAGAGTTTTTCCTCGCTCACTAACGGGAGAGGCTGCTATCTTGTTTACTGAGCTCCCCTATAACCGAATCTTTACTTGGAATTAGCTGAGGGATCTTTATTAGCACGCTAATACCCGATGTCTAAGAAACTAAATCACAAAGACAGAGTGAAAAACTTTGTAGCCTACCGGGAGAGTCAGTTAGCAGTTCTTGGAATAGGTTCACTTCGTTCTTGCGAAGTGTTCCAAATCACCGCATAGATGATGAGTCTCTTAAATAGTATTTCTATCACGAACAAGATAATAATAAAAAAGCGGTGTTGGATACAATAGCGGGTGGTTCTTATGGGGAGTGTCCTTATGCCGAGATTGCTGAAAAGTTAGTTAAAATGTCCCGAAATAATAAAGCTTGGAGTACTAGGATGTCAGATACTAGGAGAAACAATGTTGCAGTCCAATCCGCACACAACTTAGTCGCAGATGATCTTCTTGAGGAGATGGATGAAATGATAACTGATCTTGGGTTGGTGTTGAAACATGTTGCTGGGGGTGCGGAGAAGGTAAATGCAGTGAACTACTTGTCTAAACCACCACCGCCTAATGATGAATATTACTATAAGGAGGACTCCTATGCAGTGAATGATCAGACGGGAGGTTTCTGATCGAACTCCCAAGGCTCCAATCAAGAGAATTGGAGCCAAGGTCAAGGAAACCAATGTCGGAACTATGGTACTTATAATGGCAAGGGTCATTATGTACGAGATGGGTATAAAAACCGTGAGAACAAATTCAACCCAGGTAACTATGGTAACAGAAATGATAGGAGTAGGCCCTATGTTCCACCTCAAAATTGTGAAGTTGCTCCTAGGGATGGTGGAGGTAGTATTGCGCGAGTTGAGGATATGATGCAGATAATGATGAGGAGGTTCGATGCTAGTTATGATCACACTAAAGAGTTAAGGAATGACTTAGCAGGTATAGGGCAGAAAGTTGATACACATGCAATCTCGATTACACATCTTGAGTTGCAAATGGACCAATTATCTGCAACTGTGAACACGTGGCAACCGGGCACTCTTCCTGGCAACACTATCCAAAATTCAAAAAATGATGGCCATTGTATGACAATCACTACTCGGGTGGTAAGAAAAACATTGATCCACTTAATCCGTCTGGTGTAGAAAAGGTGATAAGATATGATGATATAGTGGTGGAGGTTAGTGTTGAGTTAGAACATAAAGCGATAAACGATGTTGAGGTGCCCCAAAAGATGACCCCCATGCCTAGACCACCACCTCATTTCCCACAAAGGTTAGTAAAAAAGACTGAGGATGGTAAATACCAGCGTTTTATAACGATGTAGGAACAACTTTCTATCAATGTCCCTTTGGTAGAATCTCTTGAACAAATTCCAAGTTATGTCAAGTTCATGAAAGATTTGGTTACAAAGAAAAGATCACTAACTTTTGAGGATGAAACTAGAATGCAGCACTATATTGCCATTGCTACAAGATCTCTACTAATAAAGAAAAAAGATCTTGGTCTTTTTACTAATCTTTGTACAATCGGGTTATTACGTTTTGCGAAAGCATTATGTGATCTAGGGGCAAGTATAAATCGCATGCCACTCTTGATTTACAAGGAGCTGGGTTTGGGTAACCCAAAGCCCACTGCGATGCGACTATTGATGTCCGACCGAATGGTAAAAAGGACCACTGGTATACTCCACGGTGTGCTAGTAAAAGTGGAGTCGTTCATATTTCCAGCCAATTTTGTGATTCTTGATTGTGAGGCCGATTTTGAGGTGCCTATTATTCTTGAGAGGCCATTCCTTGCTACAGGTAGAGCCTTGGTTGATATGGAAAAGGGGCAGATGAAATTCGAGTTGAACAATGAACAAGTGACCTTAAACATTTGTAGGTCCATAAGGCAGCGTAGTGAGCTCCAATAGGTATCTGCTATATCCTACAGAGTTGAAGAGTCATCTGAGGTACAAATTGAAGAGCGTCTGGGTGTAGAAGCATTAGCGGCAGTGATCATGAATTTTGATATTGATGGCATTGAAGAGTATGGGTCATTTGTTGCAGCACTTGATCGAGGTAATGTTTGTTTTAAACCAAAGAAATTTGAGTTATATATGCAACATTGCGAATCTCCACCCGCCAAACCGTCTATTGAGGAGACGCGAAAATTAGAACTTAAGCCTCTACCACCTCATCTGAGGTATGTATTCTTGGGAATAGATGACACTTTGCTGGTTATTATTCCATCAAATTTGAATGTGCATCAAGTTGAGAGTTTGGTGAAAGTCTTAAAAAAGTTCAAAAGAGCTATTGGGTGGACTATTACGGATATTTTAGGGATCCCTCCCGGTATTTGTTTTCATAAAATCCAATTCATTCCCGATCATAAGCCAAGTATTGAGCATCAAAGACGTCTAATCCACCTATGCAAGAGGTAGTGAAGCAGAAAATTATTAATTTGTTGGATGCCGGAGTGATATATCCAATCGCTGATAGTAGTTTGGTATGCCTTGTTCAATATGTACCAACGGGAATGATTGTGGTCCCTAATGAGAAAAATGAGCTTGTTCCAATGAGATCGGTGACTGTTGGAGGGTGTGTATGGATTACCGGAAATTAAACTCATGGACCGAAAAAGACCATTTTACTATGCCCTTCATGGATCAGATGTTGGATATACCTGCTTGAAAGAGGTGGTACTATTTTCTTGATGGTTATTCGGGGTATAATCAAGTTTCTATTGCTGCAGAAAAGCCCTAAATAAAGCCCAAAAGAACTACACCGTGACTGAGCAAGAGCTCCTTGCTTTAGTCTTTGCTTTTGAGAAATTTCGCTGCTATTTGCTTGGCACTACGGTTATAGTACATACTGATCATTCTGCTTGAGATATTTGATGGCAAAGAAGGATGTGAAACCGATGTTGATTAGTTGGGTATTACTATTGCATGAATTTGACTTTGAGGTGATTGATAGAAAAGGGACCGAAAATGAAGTTGCTGATCACTTGTCCCATTTAGAAGATGAAGCAATGAGAGAGTTGGGGGATAAAACAAAAATTGATGATACTTCCCCCGATGAGCATGTATTGGACGCCTCTCAAGACTTTATTTCATGGTTCTCAGATTTTGAAAATTATCTGGCTAGCGATATCATCCCATTGGACTTGTCCTTTCATCAAAGGAAAAAGTTCATGTATGATGTGAAAAAGTTCTTTTCGGATGAGCCATAATTTTATAGGAGTTGTGCCGATGGTCTTATTCGGCATTGTGTGCCAGAAGTTGAGATGTTGAGTGTTTTACAGGCATGACATTATTCACCAGTAGGTGGATATCATAGTAGTATTCGTACTGCTCACAAGATCTTACAATGTGTTTTCTATTGTCCAACTATTCATCAAGATGCTCATGAGTTCGCCAATGCATGTGATAGATGACATTTCAACAAAGAAAGAGCTCCCTTAAAATCTTATTCTTGTGATTGAGTTATTTGAGGTGTGAGGTATTGACTTTATGGGCCCTTCTGTGACTTCTCATGCAATGATATCACACTCGTAAATAATAAAGGGAAGAGTGTCACCACGTTCTTGAAAAAGAATATATTTTCCTAATTTGGCACACCAAGGGATATTATTAGTCATGGGGGATCCCACTTTTGCAACAAATTGTTTAAGGGATTATTGAAGAAATATGGGGTTCTCCATAATGTGTCCACTCCTTACCATCCTCAACTTAGTGGGCAAGTTGAGGTGTGAAATAGGGAGATTAAGCAGATTTTGTCGAAAACGGTGAACACTAGTAGAACGGATTGGTCAAGGAGACTTGATGATGCTTTTTGGGCCTACCGGACAGCATACAAGTCCCACATAGCTATGTGCCCATACCAACTTGTATATGGGAAGACTTGTCACTTACCGTTCAAATTAGAGCATAAATCCATGTGGGAAATGAAGAAGTGGGTTGGAATGAGGCTACAGAACAGAGGTTAAATGGGTTGAATGAGCTCGATGAATTTCACCTAAAAGCTTATGAAAGTTCATACTTATCAAAGAAAAGATGAAGAAGTACCATGACCATAATTGAGAAACATGATTTTTTGGTTGGGGATTTGGCGCTTCTATGCAATTCTAGGTTGCGCTTGTTTGTGGGCAAACTCATGTCCAACTGGACTGGCCCTTACTTGATCATCCAACTTTTCCCTGACATAGTTGTTGAGTTGGAAAACAAGGAGGGTGTGCCGTTTAAGGTGAATGGAAAACGAATCAAAATCTATTTATCGAGGCATACCATCTTGATGAAGTCTGAGTAATCAAGTGTCCTCCGTCGTGCCACAACATTGAATCAAGCACTGGTTGGGAGGCAAACCAATCAGTATCCTCTAAGCCAACTATAGTATTTTATGACATTCTAGTAATCGTTGCATATTCATTGCTTTTCTTTAAGTGTTAGCTAGAGCGTATTTTAGCCAAAAAAAAAAATATCCAGAAAATAAAAAAAATAGCTTCATGGATGTTAAAATTTGCAAGTAGCACATCACCATAAAATTGGTGTGCAGAATATTGATAGACCGCCACGCCTATGCTAGACCGTCCCAAGCACCCGTCGTGCCCAGGTAAGTTTTTCCATTTTTTTCTCAATTAGGGCATTCATGAAGGACCCCATGACGGACCATCAAACCTGTGAAGGACCATCAACAGGGCTCATCACATAAATACCCATAAACCTGACCCGACTCAACCGACGAATATTAAAAGTTTTTAGACCTTGTAACTTCCCACCTCTTTATTCTAAACCGTTTCTTTCCCTCACTTTCCATTTTCTCTCTCTTCAACTCCCTAACATTTTCTTCCTCTCCCCAAAACATCAGATTTCCCATCCCTTCCAGAATTTCCCTAATCTTCCCTCTTCCAATATTCCTGCTTCTTTAAGTAATTTGCTGGTCGGAGTAAACTATTCTTCTGCTGATCACCAGAGTTGTGTACCTTACTTTGTTTTCATGTTCTCCAAATATCAGGTATGTGGTTATGATATCTTAATCATCTACATTTCTTTCTTGTTTTCCCATGCTACATGCTTCATTCTGAATGTTGGATCTTAAAAATTTGACCCCTATTGCATGCTACGAACTGACTCCGTTAATCATACATGCCTTAAGACCCTTCACATAGTAAACAGAATGGGGGTGTTGTGTTAACTAAATCAAATTGGGGTGTTTCTGATAATTGTTTCTGACCTAGGTTGATAGTGCTCCAAATTGGCATTCTAAATCTCGAGAAATTATTGCCTTAGGATTGCTAGTATGAAGGATAATTGGGTTAGAAATTGTACGTTCATAGGTATTCTTTCTATTAGAATTTTAGGGGATGATTGAGGCATCCTCAGTTCTTTCACTGAAGGACAGAAAAGAGACACCTACGACGGACCATCGTGCCCTCGACGTACCATCGTGGGTTCCGTCCCACTAATTCCCATTTATTTTCTCTAAGTTTCCGTCGACGACCTCTACGACACACCTTCGTGCCCTCTACGGTCTGTCTGGTGCAACCATCATGGTTTTAAAGACCCATATTCCTAAGGGTCTCAAAATATTCTCCAAGTGTCCAACGATAGACCTCTACAATGGACCGTCGTGCCCTCGATGGCGTGTACGCACGAGGGTGCTCAAAGTCTGTCGCCCCATCTACCCGACTAGTCATTGGCTTTGACGATGAGCCTGACCTCGAATATGTGCCCCTAGACACTGTCACTCCTGTACGGGCTGCACGTACCACAAGAGTAACCACCACAAAGGTGGCGCCCGGCGTAGTCACTACCTCCTAGTCTGAATAGGAGTGCATACTGACTGGCACACCTTTTGGGTCTGCTACACACTCCAGCGATGCTTCTGGTTCTGAGGACGTATTGGGTTCAGAAGAAGTCTCCAGGTCTGACGAGGCTTCTGCTCCAGCCACTGCATCCCAACCTGCCTCGTCTGATAGGGCCGATAGTGCTGATTCAACTCCAGCTGACTGGAGTCCCCGCCTCAGTTGCCGACCAGCCCAACCAGTGGTGTGTTGAGGGGAAGTTTCAGGTGAACACAGACACCAAGCTGCTGAATGTTAAGGGGGTAATGACCCGGACCCTTACAGAGGAGAGGCAGGTCCTTACGGGGAGTCTCCCCACCGTGCCGGTAATCCATGTCCTCTTTACCAGGCACTGGCTAGAATGGACTGCTCATAATGTGGGCCGACACAGTCAAAATGTTGGTTAGAGAGTTCTACGCCTCGTATGTGGCGACTTTACGATCCCAGATAGACTAGCGGGCTACCCCCGCCAAAAAGGCCCTACTAGAGCACATCCGAGTCCGCGACAAGCGGGTAGACATCTCCTTGCTAGCCATCCGCCGCTATCTATACAGCGAGACTATTGATGCCAACCGGACTCTCATTGCTGAATCCCAAAATGGTGGAAAATGGTTAAAGATTAAGAGTTCCATCATGATCCAGAGTTGGGAGAGACTACTAAGAGATGGATTTCCCGGTATTTATCTGTTGATGGAGAGGCTGGTGACTGGGTACTCAAGCCGAAGAAAGACATCAAGAAGGCTAACCTGACCTTCATGACCATGATTTTGTGGTTGATAGTCCTCCACTGACCTGACCTTCATGACCATGATTTTGTGGTTGATAGTCCTCCACTGCCTTTCCCCCACTGGTGCATACAATATTGTTACATGGGATCGAGCAGTTCAGAATGCAGTGATGATAGCAGGGTTTGAGGTGGACTTCGCTTGGCTTCTTCAGGCGGTCTTGCATGAGAGGGTCTTCAAGGTCACTACTACTTACCCATTTCCGTGCATGGTGTTTGCGTTGTGCTGGTCCACAAGTGTGCCCATTTGTCACTTAGATTAGATCAAGACCCCGCTGGGCACTGTTGATATAGGCCTTATTAGGAATGAGGCCAATAAGTTGGCTCCACACAGAGGGCTTCACCAGGAAGCACCTCCGCTTAGTGAAAACCTGGCGGATATAGTAGAGCAAGACCAAGAGGCTACCCAGGCTACATCTGATCCTACTGACATCACCCCGATCGAGTCTATCCCTGGTGGTAGGACCGCTTCGAGCTCCTCTCGCTCGACTCCCTCAGCCACTCTGGTCCCACTTGCTAGGGTCCAGAAAATTGATGCCCAAATGGCCACTCTTCTGCATCACATCCAGCCTTGGTTTCAGAGGTCTATTGTTGAGGCGGAGGAGCGCATGGAGAGGAAGATGTCCCAGCACACGGAGAGGAAGATCATGGAGGTTCATCAGCGCCTGGATGCTTTTGAGTTGTGTGTGCTAGCCCGGCCAGCCCGGCCAGTGGAGGCTAGAGTGCCCGAGTCTGTGTCCCCTTCTACAAAGCCCGCCGAGGATACTGTTTTAGCAGCATTATTCTCCACTGCTGCAGTGTCACCACCTCCACCACGAGAAAATTTCAAGAGGCATAGTGGTCAAAATTAGAATGAGGCTAGGGCAAATAAGAGAGAGCGTCGAGAGTTGGAGGCTGCGAGGAGAGCATCAACTACTTATGAGGAGGCCCGTAAGTTGAGGGCTATTGAGTTGGCTGCTGGGGTGTCTAGCTCCAGAGTTTTTAAGGCAGAGAAGAGCAATGTTAATTGTGTTGTGATTGTATAAAGAGGAACTAGTGAGGGTGCTTTAGATGTTGAGAACACTACTGAGGGTGTCCAGACTATAGAGGGAGTGGGTTCCGGTACACCGGACCCACCAGCTTGTTGATCGACGACGCTTTGCGCCTCAGGTTTGTTTCACTTATCACTCTATTATTTTGGATTATTTTATGCATTGGGACAATTGCATATCTTTTTGTTGGGGGTGTGGAAAATGGAGAGTGAGTGCTAGAGTGAAGTTTGAGTAGCCCAACTCACGATCCTCTTTTGGGGTTTTCTTGCCTGTGTTCTTTTTTCCCAAGAGACTGATTATTTTTATTGTTGAACCAGCATGTCTATATCTTGTGTACATAGTATAAATCAGAAGCATGATGGCTAAAACAGAAATGATATCCTGATGTAATGAAAATGATGCATGATTAGGCATAGTAACTGATAAATGTTTGACTTTAAGCATAACATAGAGATACACCACTGCATGACACTCAATCTAAGAATTGAACTAGGTGTCTGATAATCTGGTAGAGTAATGAGATGTCAAGTGAGTGTGAGAAAAAATTGAATAGTCCACTGTACTGAGCTAGAACTTGCCTAGTTAGTCCTTCTAAATGTAAGTCATAAAAAACAATTAGGGTAGGATCATAGACCTTGTTCAATATAGCCAATCTTTAACCTAAATAAAAGAAAACCGAATGAAATTTATCCCTTTTTGATCCAAATGATTTGAGCTTAAAATAGACCTTTCTTTTTCACCCCAACTAATCTTTTCTGGGAACAATGTGTTGGCCCTGGTCCCTACTTGGACATGTGCACCTCACCTTATGTCAAAAGCATAAGTTGAGGGTGGATAATGTAGAAAAAAACCTTGTCGTGGCCCTGACCCAACTTTGAGTATTGTTTACTTTGACTCGTGGCAAATCCATGAGTTGAGGGTGGCTATTATGAGGAATGCTCCGGAAAGTGGGGTTGAAAGAACAAAGAGAGAGAAAGAACAAAGGAAATGTGACTCAAGAAAAGTTGAAAGAAAAGTGAAATAAAAAAATAAAATGAAAAGAAAAAAATAATAATAAATACAAGCAAGAAAATAAAAGAGTCCCTTACAAAAAAGAAGAAAGAATGGAGAATAGCAAGGTGAAAGAATATAAGAATATAAGAAAAATGGCAGAAATAAAATGATGAAAAGGTAGGACGCTAAACCGATATGTCAAGGAGGTCAAAAAGTCGCTGAAATATACCTAAATATACCCTACCTGACACTGAGCCTATGTTACAAGCTAAGAAAGTCCTATTGTGATCCTAAGAGTTGTTATGGAGAACTTAAAGCAGTGAAAATAAGGGCAAGCCTATGGCAACATGTATAAATGAGTTATGAAGTTGTTCTGAGAGCGAGTGTGGAAAAGTAATCCTTATACTCAAACTGAAATCATTATGTGAAAAAATGAGGATGTTATTTGAAGTGAGGACACTAGTTGCAATACCAGAAAAATTAGCACCTAGGTAAGAGATTAAAGAGGATAGATGTCAAGTTGTGGTGAGTCTCTTTCATGGTCTGAGCCACATAATTCAAGCCTAATAGTGATAACATGTATGAATATAATAAGATTAATCAGGATTGATAGCCAAATTATTGCGAAAGATAAAAGACGGATACTCCTATACAAAACAATTGTAGTGAGTCATAGTGGTCCCTTGAAGACAAACAACGAATTTAAGTTAAGGGTGTTGATGTACCATTGTTTCACGGTACTTTCAATTCTTTTTCCATAATTTTAGTGTGTTCCTAAAGCCTTTTTGTATTAAACTTTTATGTAGGTTTCTATTTATTCGCAGGAAATCTGCCCAAAGGAGAACGCAGAGGATTTGAGCAAAAATAAGTGACCACCTACGGCCTACGTGTCACGACAAGAATCTAAACTCTAGACGAGACCGGCGTCTTTGACCTCTCAGAGGTCACAGACAATCCTACATACGTCATTCTTACTTCATCTAGGTTAATTTTAGCGGAAAATTTGATCTTTTTGTTTTCTTATTTCATTCTAAAGATTTTAAACTTAACATCATGGGTGTTCACAAATCAACCATCTATTATAGAGATAATCAAATGAAAGAAACAGTTCATATTTGCATTAAACATATTTTTGCCAAAACGACACCAATAGAAAGTCTAAAAACAAAGTGCAAATTAAATATAATGAAACATGTTCCACTAGCTAAAGCCTACATCTAAGATAGATGATAACGGTAGACATCCTCAAAAGCATGAGGGCCTACCAAGTCCGGATGAAAGCTCCACGTCCGGATAGCTGCAACGTCAACTTGTGAACTCTAGCGTCCACCTGTGCCAGCAGCTAAGAATATAGAGTTTTATGGGATTAGTACATACTTGTACTAAGTATGAGTATATGCAAGCACACACCAAGGATATGCATGAGAAAGGATAGCTCTTTCTTAACAACATGATTGTGGAAAATCAAGTCTGTGGACTAGCCAAATTGAGATTAGGAAAGTTAGTGAACCTTCCAAATTTGGATTAGGAAAGTCAGTGAGCTTTCAAAATTTGGATTAGGAAAGTCATGCCATGAGAGTAACATGCATCATCATACTTATCATTTGCACACATCACATAATATCTTACACATAGCACATATCATATAGCATATAGCACATAACATCTTTTATAGCACTCATTCATATGCCATGATACCTTGGAATCATGGACTTGACATTAAGACTTTCCAAAATGGGGGCTCAACATATGGGACCTCAACAAGGGAGTCTTCATTAGAAAACACAGAGTCTGCTTCATTCATTCATACGTACTTCATTTCATTTCGTTCATAGGATAGTGTGAACACTAATTATAACTAGGATGTAGTTTAAGACTTTCATCGAGTTTGTTGTTCAATGATCAAGAATAACCTAGTGTCATTACTTGAGTCTAGCTCACCTCTTGATTATCATATCCTAACACCGTTGGTATCGTTCATTTCATTATGTGAATCATTTGAGGCTGGCCTCATTCATCCATTGGGAACTTTAAGTTTAATCGACATAGATCATCTGAGAATCATGAAATTCAGTGTCTCCCCCACACCAAAAAGAGGTGGAATCACAGGCCAAAGTGACCCAAAACATGCTAGCATACATGGGAATTTAACCCCGCCAGATCCCTATATTGGCAATATAGGTTCAAAGACTAGGAGATATAAGGAGACCCATACCTGTCACATCAGACAGTCTCATCTCATGAGAGTTATGTGAACCTCGGACCTTCGCGAAAGAAGTCATCACTGCCATAGCTAGTCTATCGGTGCTCAGCATAAAGTTCCATTACATTCAACTCATACGTCATGGAAGTTAGCTTCTCGAATAAGGACATCATAGCTCAATAGATGATTTCTCATCTCATCATTCGTATTAAGTTTGTTAATCTCAATACTTTCATTAGAGTGTTCATAGAGACTGATCTCTTTATTAACTTTATACTCTCATAGGTGAGTATGTTTTAGTAACATTTACTTAGGCTCATTTGAGATTGCTCTCGTCTTTCACATTAGCCTCATATCATGTTGTCACCATATTCATTAACATTAGCACATTTTCTCTTCATAATTACACACCCCTTTTTACGTGAATGTTCATTTCATCATATGCCAATGCACTTGGCCATTTAGTGTGTTTCACACTCTTACTTAACCCTTCTAGGGTTTCATCACTTCATTGTTCATTTCATTATTTCATTGTTCAATTCGGCATATGCCAATGCACTTGGCCATTTAGTGTATCATACAGTCGTACTTAACCCATCTAGTGTTTCATCATTTCATTACATACATCTTAGGTTAATTTATTTTTAATAGTATGCTAGACTTATGGTCTATACATACAAGTCATGAGGCTTCATTCATAGTTTGTTAAGTGACTCATATCTTCCTAAGGTTATGTAGTAGAAGACTTATTTATCTTGTATATATGCCAAGATCTGGATTTCAATCTAAGTAGGTGGCATTATTCTTGAACATTTAATTCACGTATGATTTATGTATTAATACGGAAATTTGGGCAAGGAAACCAATGTTCGAACCCCTTGGACAATACTTACATTTTCCCTTGTTTTTCTTAGTCATCATGACATTGGGACCCTAGATTGAGACCCAACATCCACATTCTCTCTTTATTTTTCTCTTTGGATTATCCTGTTATTTGATCGGAGGGTTGTGGGATCGAACTACCACAACCCCTTTTATTTTTTATTTAAAATTGTGTTGTCCAATTCGCCTAGACCAAGAGGTTGTGGAATCAAACCCCATCAGTCTCTCTTTATTTTACTCTTTATTTCGCTGGGAATTGGGAGGTTTTTGGTTCGAACCCCCACAGCCTCCTTAATTTATTTTTGTTTAAAATCTGCCTTAGCTATGCGTAGGCAGTGAGGTTTTGGGATTGAGTTCTAACAACCTCACTTTATTTTCTTATTTGATTCGCCCATCCTTCCTTCCAGCCTTCAGGTCGTGGGTTCGATTCCCACGCCTCACACTTCCTTTCTTTTAATTTTCTTTCACTTCACTTGCTGCATGGACGCGTGGGTTCGATTCCCATGCCTCCCATTTTATTATATTAATTTTTGCACTCAACTTCTTCAGCCAGCGTACCCTATTTCAATTCCCCCTAATCCCATTTCTATTCTTGTGATTTGAAGGCAGTACACACGTGGGGTCACAGGTTCGAATTCTGGTGTCCTCATCCCTTTATTCTCAAAAAAATTTCCAGATTTATTCCTCTACATTTACCCTCAATTAAACTTGTAAGTTTGCTGGAAGTTTAGTCATTTTTTTAGCTTATTTTCACGAACATTTTCACTTGAAATCTTAGAGAAATTTCATAGCTCTTTTAACACTTTTTGGGGTTCATTTTCATAGGTTCGTTTAGCCAAAATATTGAAACTCAAATCAGCCACACTTCCATTTTAATGAGCATCACGATTTACATAAGTTTATGCACGTAAAATGACAACCAAAACATTATCAATTTGAAGCCTTAAGCCGAGGACTCCAATTATAGTAACATTTTTGCACACGCACATACTTGCACAAAATTTCAAATACATGGTTGTCTTTCATATGATTTCAAGTACACAAACATAATCGTATTAATCACAAAAACATAACATACACCTAAATCTACCAGTAATTATATCCAACCTATGATTCATCGAGAGCTCGTGCAAGGGGCATGCAAAAAGAGAAACAATCCTAGTTTTTGAATGAATAATATGAACATTAAGGGGTCTCTTGGGAAAGGTACCAAGAGATAATAAAACCCATACTTTTGACTTTAAACCCTTGACATGCTGCCAAAAAAATCCTCCCAAGAACACGTCTAAGCCTCCTCAATGTCAACTCCACTCGAATGACAACCTCTCTTATCCTAGTGTGCGGTTAACGTTTGTTTTCTTGTAATTTCGTGTGAGTTCTTCAAGTGTGAAGAACTTGGTTTATTTTTATGCTTTTTTATATTATTTTGGCAGAGAATTTTTTTTATGAAAGAGGAAGAGAGATTGAGCGTGTGAATGGAGATATAAACGGGAAAGAGAGTTGGAGTTATAGGAGGCTTAGGAGTCTAGTTTTAGGACTTAGTCCAATAGGGTTTTATTTATTATAAAAATCTGATTTTTATGTTATTTTAAATCAATAATGAATAATAATTATTAATTAATTACATTAATTCAATAGCTTAAACAAAACTCACATTAATTCATTGCTTCCACCTAGGTTTGCACTCGGGTGAAGCAAGGCTTCACTTCAAGAGCTCAATTTAGGCTCTCTCCCAAAATTTCCCCTCCACTTTATCAATTGAATAATTAATTACATATTTAGGGTAATCACGATATTACTCTTCGGCTGCAAAAAGCCCATTTTAACTCTAGACCCTTCAAAGCTAAGATTTCATCATTTTAAGTCCGGTAAAGACTCCTTCGAGTAAATCTTTGTATTCGAGAGACCTATATGGTTGGACCCAACCTTTCCAAGCTCACCGAACTACCCAAGTTAGTTGGATTGGCTGTATTAAGGGTTTCGAGGTCTTGTTATACGCGCATCAATTCGTGTGAACCCTGGTCTAATCATAGGCATTCTTGACACATTAAGCATTTCTTATCTTATTCATTTTTAGGGTTATTACATTATCCCCCCGTAGGAACGTTCGTCCCCGAATGAGACTATCACTACTTAGCGTAATGCTAGTCAGATCATAACATAATTACTATGCAAAACCAAGCAATATTAACAAAATATGGAGAGATAAGGAAACTTAGACTTAAGAGTAGGAAGTCTAACCTCAAGAGCTGAAAAGATGAGGGTAACGGGATCTCATGTCGGCCTCAACCTCCCACGACAAGATGATTTCTCCACTATACCTTCACTGTGGCAATCTACTTTTTCCTCACCCACATGACCTGTCTGTCTAAGATCTCAATAGATACCTCCTCATAGGACAAGTCTTCGTCAACTCCCAAACCTTCCAAAGGTAGAATCGATGCTAGGTCACCTAGGCACTTCTTTAACATGGATACATGAAAGACTAGATGGACAGAAACTAGCTCCGCAGGTAATGCCAACTCATAGGCCACATCACCAACACGCTATACGACCTCGTAAGGCCCTACATACCTCGGACTCAACTTCCCCTTCCTGCCAAACCTCATCACCCCCTTCATAGGTGATATCTTCAGATAGACCTGGTCACCAACATCAAACTCTAAGGGCTATTTTCTGTTATCTGCATATGACTTCTGTCAACTGTTAGCAGTATTCAACCTTTCCCTAATCACTCTGACCTTCTCTAAGACCTCATGAATGATTTGTGGAACCAAAATGGATGACTCTCCAACCTCGAATCACCCAATTGGAGATCTACACCTCCTACCATATAATGCCTCAAACGGTGCCAACCCAATGCTGGAGTGATAGCTATTATTATACGATAACTCTATCAAAGGCAAATGGTAATCCCAACTACCCTTGAAGTCAATCACACACTCTTTCAACATGTCCTCCAATGTCTGAATGGTGCGCTCTCCTGCCCATCAGTCTGAGGATCAAAGGCACTACTAAGCTTTACCTGCGTGCCCAAGCTTTTCTGGAAAGATATTCAGAAATGTGAAGTAAACTGAGCTCCTCAATCTGAAATGATAGACAGAGGAATCCCATGCCATCTCACAATCTCATCTATGTAGAGTCTCGCATAACCCTCGGCTATGTAAGTAGACTTCACAGGGATAAAGTGGCCAGACTTTGTAAATTTGTCCACAATAACCCATATGGAGTCATGTTGTCTCCTAGTCCTCGGAAGACCAACCACGAAGTCCATATTAAAAGCCTCCCACTTCAAAGTCGGAATCTCAATAGTTTGAGTAATACCGCCAGGCTTAAGATGTTCTGCCTTAACCTAATGACAATTAGAACACTTGGATACATATTCTGCAATGTCCTTTTTCATGCCATCCCACCAATAAATCTGCTTAAGAACATGGTACATCTTGGTGGAACCTGGATGTATGGATACTTGTACAAAATTTCAAATTCATGGTTGTCGTTCATACGATTTCAAGTACACAAACATAATCGTATTCATCATGAAAGCATAACATACACCTAAATCTACAAGCAATAATATCAAAACTACGTTTCAGTGGGAGCTAGTGACAGGGGCATGCAAAAGGGGAAACAATCCTAATTTTCGAATGAATAATATGAATCTTAAGTGGTCTCTTGGGAAAGGGACCAAGAGAGAAAAAAACCATACCTTTTTGACGTTAAACCCTTGACTTGCTTCCAAAAAACTCCTCCAATGAACACGTCTAAGTCTCCTCAATTAAACTCCACTTGAATGACAACCTCCCTTAGCCTAACGTGTGATTAACGTTTGTTTCTTGTGATTTCGTGTGATTTCTTCAAGGGTGAAGAACTTGGTTTATTTTTATGCTTTTGTATATTATTTTGGAAGAGAACTTTTTATGAAAGAGTAACAGAGATTGAGCGTGTGAATGGAGAGATAAACGTGAGAGAGAGTTGGAGTTATAGGAGGCTTAGGAGTCTAGTTTTACGACTTAGTCAATAGGGTTTATTTATTTAATCAAAATCTGATTTTTCTTTTATTTTAAATCTGCTAATGAATAATAATTATTAATTAATTATATTAATTAAATAGTTTAAATAAAAAATCACATTAATTCATTGATTCCACCTAGGTTTGAACCCGGGTTAAGCAAGGCTTTACTTCAAGAGCTCAATTTCGTCTCTCTCTCCCAAAATTGCCCCTACACCTTATCAATTGAATAATTAATTATATATTTAGGGTAATCACGATATTACCCTTAGCCTGCAAAAAACCCATTTTTACCCTGGACCCTTCAAACCTAAGATTTCTTCATTTTAAGTCCGCTAAAGACTCCTTGGAGTAAATCTTCATATTCGAGAGCCCTATATAGTTGGACCCAGCCTTTCGAAGCTCACCTAACTACCCAAGTTAGTTGGATCTGCTGTATTAAGGGTTTCAAGGTCTTGTTCTACGCGCATCAATCCGTGTGAACCCTGGTCTAATCATAGGCATTCTTGACACATTAAGAATTTCTTATCTTATTCATTTTTAGGGTTGTTACACCACGATGGTCCGTCATGGTTGTGACGATCCGTAGGTGGCATCATAGTGAGAAGAAAATGGTTGCTGAAGGAAGCTGGGGAAGTCTGACCAAGTGTGGGACAACGGAAGCTCATGATGGACCGTCATAGCCAAGACGGTTCGTCCTGTGTATTCGTCGTGATTGTCAGAGAGTAGTTCCAGTACCCAATTTCAAGAAGTTTCTAAGTGTTGTGGAACGGAACCCCTCGACGGACCGTCTTGCTTGCAACGGTCCATCATATCTGTCCGTCGAGGGTAACAAAGAGTTGATGAAAAAAGCACCAGAATATTATGCCAAGTATTGAACGACGGAGCCCACAACGGTCCGTCGCAGAGATAGTCGATTCAGATGCATTTTGGACAGGTTTGCCTTAAATATAGTCCTTCTTTTATTAGGTTTTATTTTATTATAAATAGTTCGAAAAACCTCGTTTTTAGGGTTAGACTTTCGGGTTTTTTTAAGTTTTATTGTCTAAGTATTGATCTCTAGATTTTGGGGATTTGATATTATTTTTCCATAATCAATTAATGGTGTTTGGTGATTTATTCAAGTAAATTTCTGGATTTTGTTCATTCTCATCAAAGTAAGTGCATGTATTCTTATATTGTCAATATGAATTGTGTGATTATTTGTTTGGGTAACTGAACTCCATAACTAGGGTTGTGGGAACCATGGGTAAATAACAAGGTAAATCTAGCTAAAATAACTTTCTAGAATAGTGTCTTGCATGTATTGCTAATTCTTTCGCATAAAAGTCTTTTTAACAGATGACCAACTTTAGAACTCACCTTATTGCTACTTATCGGACCAAGGATGTAGATAATAGGAAAAGAATTATCAACATAGATTTAGTGTATGCTATCTAATAGGCTAGTGTCGGTTGGTACGAAGTAACAACATAGTCAAATATCGAATATGATGCTTAATATGAGGTAAAGATAAGTTTTAGTAAAGCAACACACGTAGTCGGACCAAGGTGCGGAGTGAGATGCTCTAGATGCCGGACTAAGGATTTAGTGATGCCTAACTTATCACTTTGCACACAAGATACTAGGAAAGGATTGTTATAGCTAGAATTACCAAGTTAAGAGCCTGTGGGGAACACTTACGCCCTAGTTACTCTCATTACTTTATTAAACTCCAATACTTGAACTTGTCACTTGATTACTTTAATTTAGCAAATTGATTTTATTAATAAAAAATCCCCTTAGTTAATTGTTTTCGGGAAATATTTGACTAAATAGAAGTAACAACAGAATAAAGTTAAGTCTGAACCATTTTCCTCGTGGGAACGATCCCAACCTCAATAGTTTGGTTCTTTACTTGATGCGACCACTTTTACTTCTTTTCGAGAAGTAAATTTGAGAGTATCAACTATAAAGAGACTATTGCACCCGTAGCAAAAATGATTACGGTGCAAATTATTATTGCCATTGGTGCTTCACAAAACTGGTCTCTTTATCAGATGGATGTCAAAAATGCTTTTCTCCATGGTTATCTCAAAAAAGATATTTATATGAACCTCCACCTGGTTAGTTCTCATCGCCTATATCAGATGTATGCAAGTTGAAGCGGTCTTTGTTTGGATTAAAGCAAGCTCCATGAGCTTCGTTTGAGATCTTGGTTTGATAAGTTCCGATCTACTTTGCTACAGTTTCTTTTGAGCAGAGCAAATATGATTCATCTTTGTTTCTTTGAAAAACATCTGCAGGTTGTGTGCTTCTTTTGGTGTATATAGATGACATTATTATCACAGGAACCTATTCTTCACTAATCACTAGCCTCTAACAACAAATATTAAAGATTCTTTTCATATGAAAGATCTTGGTACTCTTACATATATTTTGGGTTTGGAAGTTCATAATGTTACTTTAGGTGTGTTTCTAAACCATCACAAATATGCGGAGGATCTGATTTCTTTGGCTAGTCTTCAAGATTCCTCCTTCGTAGATACTCCATTGGAATTGAATGTGAAGTATCATCGTGAGAAAGGCGATATTATTCCTGATCCAAATATTCGAATATTAGTTGGGAGTCTAAATTACCTTACTATTACTGAGCCTGATATCTGTTTTGCAGTTCAACAAGTTAGTTAGTCAATTCAAGCTCCCCGTCATTTCCACTTGGTGGCTGTTCGTCGCATCATTTGGTATCTTTCTGGAACATCTACTCGTGGATTATTATTTCCAAGTTGTTCTCCTATTCGTCTTTATGCTTTTAGTGATTTTGATTGGGAGGGATGTCCGTCGTTCAGTCAATGCTTGGTGCATGTTTGTTAGAGATTCATTGATATCTTGGCAGAGTAAAAAGCAAGATCGTGTGACAAAATCTTCAAGAGAGGTTGAATATCGATCCACGTTTACTGCTTTCTCTCAGGTTGTATGGCTTTGCAGATTACTTGCTGAGATTGGATTTCCTCAATCTCATCCTACTCCTCTCCATGCTGATAGTTCAAGTACTATTCAGATTACTACTAATCAAGTTATTCATGAGAGGACCAAACACATCAAGTAGATTGTCATTATATACGAGAAGATGTAGATAAAGGAGTCATTACTCTTCCACATGTATCAAGTGATCTTCAAATAGCTGATGTGTTTACAAAATCTATGGCATGACAACGCCATTAGTTTCTAGTAGGCAAATTGATATTTCTTGATCCACCGACATCAATTTGAGGGGAGATGTTAGCATGATGGAAATCTAAATAATTGTATATATTAATGTAATTAGATAGTGATATAAATTAGCATGATCATATAGATTTGTTGTAAAATCAAAGAAATAAATATTGTGATAGAATAGCGGATTTGGAGGGATTGAATAGCATATTTTTAGAGATAGAGTAGCTGATCTTTAGTGACATAAATGACAGGTTTTTAGGGATGTGTAATCTTTATTCTCTCTATATAATGGATAGACTCTCACTTTGAGAGACATTCAGCAGAAAATTGACAAATTTAGTATTTTGGAGCTGTTAGAAAAAAAAATGAACACATTTTTTATCTTTGTTGTCTCTAATAATTTGCTGAAAGTTAACAAAGTATGACATGGAAAAAATAAGCCACTTCGAAGCTCAATTTCGTATACAATTTGGCAGCAACTAATTGTTGAAAGTAGAGGTGCTACAGATAATTTTCTAATGTTCTTCAAGTAAAAATTTTACTAAGGATTTCTGAAGAAGAAAAAGATGTTCTCGAAGGTATTTAAGCATCTTATACTAATGTGAAAGGAGATTAAACTATCTTGTCCATGAAATTTGCGAGCCTAATTTATGGGCTGATTTGCGGAGAAAAGAGTAATAAAACAGTAAGAATTATCAACCGTCGTTATAGTTCTTGCTTGACCTTTAGTTGATATAGCTGGGAACAACTAATTTCTGAAAGTAGAGGATTTATTGTTCATTTTTCTAACGTCTATAAAGTAGAAATTTCACTTAGGAATTCAATGCAACAACTAATTGCAGAAAGTAGAGGGGCTACAGTTCAAATATTAATATGTCAGTAATTTGAGTTTCTCAACTATAGGTAAACATTTTTTGTCCAACAAAGCAAACAAATATACAGTCAAACACCTAGAAGAAATCACAAAGGAGGGATAAAAGAAGATAACACCTCTAAATAGAGACACAATCCACACAATAACAAACATCATGTTCATTAATAAAAACTTAACTATTTCTTAAGTTGTGATCTGTTTTATCTGGTTGTGTTTTTTTTAACCTTACAAATCATCATCTTCAAGACTCATAAAAACATAGTAAAATATCCTCACATTGTTTTGTGCTTGATGTCCTTAAGCTCTACTTTCTCATCTCTGTAAGCTAAATTTAGTAATATGGAACTACTGGAGAACACGAAAACCATAATAATCCTTGTTTTATATTTTAACTAACAAAAATTAAGTATGATATGATTAAAAATTAAGCCACATTAAAGAGCCAACCACTGTATAGTTCATAATGAATGAACTTCAGGATAAAGAAAAAATATCCCTTCCCTTTTACTGAACAATGGGGAACTCGATTTTATATTTATTGGGCAACATCTAATTGCTGAAACTAGAGGTGCTACAAGTGATTTTTTTAATGTTCTTCAATTAGAAAATTCACTATGGAATTCCGAGGTAGCAAGAAATTTTATCAAAGGTAGCTACCCTTCATAAAATAATGACGAAGGAAAGTAAACTTGTTTTTGTAAGAGATCAACAAGTCTAGTCGTTTAACCTATTTACAGAGAACAGAGTAATGGAAGGTAGTCATAAGACCAGTCATTATTACAACTCTTGCTCGAGCTTTAGTAGATTTGAAAGAGTTGGTTTTGGTTCTTGTGGAATCAAACAAAATGGAAGATGAATTAATATGAATATTTGGTAGGAAGATAATTAGTACAAAATACAAGTCAAAGATTGTATCTTGGTAGGTGAAAGTTAGGCAAACCATAAAATGATTTGCTATCTTAACCTTGACAATTTTGACACATAGTGATGTCATGGATGACATCAATAGGATGAATTTATTCCTATAAATAGGTAGCTCTTAATTCATTTTCAAATCATCCTTTCACTTGCCTTCTCACCTTCTAAGGCATTGTGTTCTCTCTCTTGTAGTATTTCACTTATATTCTTTGTATAGTGAAATAAATATCGGTGCAGTTGTTCTTTGGTGGACGTAGGATCATTTTGATCCGAACCACGTTAAATATTGTTGTTCTTCCTTGTCTTTAGTTTCACGTTTCCGCTAACAATTGGTATCAGAGCAAGGTTCTGTCTGAGTATGCTCTGTGGTTGCAGCATAGTCTGAACTTCCACATCAGAAAGGATTACTTTGGTTTTCTGTAGTTCCAAATACATTGTAGTAGAAAAGGAAGAACAAATAAAAAAAATGA
This sequence comes from Solanum peruvianum, assembly GCA_027705065.1. NCBI lineage: Eukaryota > Viridiplantae > Streptophyta > Magnoliopsida > Solanales > Solanaceae > Solanum > Solanum peruvianum. The sequence goes on along the minus strand of JAKWJD010001489.1, from coordinate 4,506 downwards.
GTTCCATGAAGTTTGAAATTGATAGATTTAGTGGGCCAACACTTCAATATCTGGAAAATCCAGATGATGGCGTTACTGCGGAGGGAAGGTTCAATCCATGCTATTGACGGAAAGTACCCCGATAAGATATCGGATTCCGACAAGGAAAAGATTGAAGGAGATGCATTGAGTGCAATCCACTGTCCCTTGCACCTAACGTACTTTGTGAAGTGAGTACAAGTACCGAAGAGACGGCCAAAGAGTTATGGGAAAAGCTGGAAGGGCTTTACCAGGACCAGTCAGTGACAACAAGGATGTTGTTACAACGGCGTCTTCATACATTTAAGATGGATTCAGGTACTTTGTTGCAAGACCATCTAGATGCGTTCAATAAACTTGTGATGGACTTACAAACTGCTGGGATTAAAAAAGACGAGGAGACACTTGCATGTTCTTTACTATTTTCATTGACTTCAAAATATCGTGATATGAAAATTCAATGATGTATAGCAAACAACCTATTAAACTTGAGCAAGTGCGGCAAGCACTAACTCTTGTGATGTGCGGATGCATTTTGAAGGAGACAAAAGTGACGAAGCTAGTGGACTCTTTGTAAGAGGTCGTACTAGCCAAAAGGGAAGGAGCAAATCGAAGTACAGATCAAAGTCTCGTGTGAACAAAAAGAATGCGGAGTGTGGGGCTGTCACAAGAAGGGGCACTTTGAACGAGATTGCCCTATGTCGAAGTCCAAAGAAAAGGCGAGTGCATCCATTGTTGAGAAAGTACATGATAATGATGATGATTATGTACTAACAACATCATGCAATAATGGAGTCTATGACAACAAATGGATCTTAGACTCTGGTTGTACTCTGCATATGACATTCCGAAAGATTGGTTCAGCAGCTATGAAACAAGCAGAGGAACTGTATTAATGGGCAATAATGCAACTTGTAAAATAGTTGGCATTGGTTCAGTTCATGTTCGCTGCCATGATGGAATCATGAGGACTATTACAGAAGTCCTCCATGTTCCTGATCTAAAGAAGAATTTGATCTCCCTGGGTACTTTAGATAAACAAGGTTATAAGTACATGAGTGAAGGAGGAACTATGAAAGTGACTAAAGGGTCTTTAGTCATGTTGAAGGCCAAGCTGGAGGATGGACTCTACACACTTGCGGGAAGCACCATTATTGGCTCTGTAAATGCATCTACAGTGCAGTTATCTAATGATGACAAGGCAAAATTATGGCACATGAGACTAGGCCATATGAGCGCACGAGGATTGGAGATGTTGAGCAACCGCAACCTTTTGAATGGTGAGAAGATCAGCACACTTGAATTTTGTGAGCACTGCGTCTTAGGGAAGCAGAAAAGGTCAGCTTCAGCACTGGCAAGCACAAGACGGGAGGGGTGCTAGACTACATCCATTCAGATTTATGGGGTCCCTCTAAGCTTCCATCAAAGGGAGGAAAGAGGTATCTTCTCACATTCATTGATGATTTTTCACGAAAGGTTTGGTGCGTTTCCTGAAGACAAAGGTGATGCTTTTGAAGCATTTAAAGAGTGGAAGATTTTGGTTGAAAATCAAATGGAGAGGAAAATCAAGTATCTTCGCACGGACAATGGCTTGGAGTTTTGCAGTGAAGAGTTCAATGATTTCTGCAAGGTTCATGGGATCGCAAGGCATAAGACGGTCAGGCACACACCACAGCAGAATGGAGTTGCCGAGAGAATGAACAGGACTCTTCTTGAGAAGGCTCGTTGTATGCTCTTACAAGCTAAGATGTCCAAAGTATTTTGGGCTGAAGCAGTTCATACTGCTTCTCATATTGTCAATCGGTCTCCAGCATCAGCGATTGACTTTAAGACTCCGAATGAGGTCTGGTCAGGTGAACCCTCTAACTATTCATACTTGCGAATATTTGGGTGTCCAGCTTATTATCATGTTAATGAAGGTAAGCTTGAACCAAGGGCTAAAAAGGCCATATTCGTAGGGTATGTTGATGGAGTAAAAGGGTACAAACTATGGTGTTTGTCTTTACTCAAATTTGTAGTTAGTAGAGATGTTACCTTTGATGAATCCTCTATACTTGATCCTCGTAAAGTTTCTGTGAGTTATCTAGAAACGAGAACAACGAGCAGGTGGAGCTACCGGTGGAGCTTACCAAGAAACGGGATCAAGAGACTCAAAGTGATGAGTCAAAAGATACATAAGAACTTGCTTCCAATGAACCATACACAATTGCGAAGGGAAGGGACAAAAGGCGGATACGGAAACCGGAACGTCTTATAGAGCAAGAAAATCTGATTGCACAAGCGTTCGTAGCTGCAGAAGAAGAGATTAAGGATCTCGAGCCCTCTTCGTATATTGAAGCAACTTCTTGCAAAGATGCTGCACAATGGCAGTTGGCCATGATGGAAGAGATGGAGTCTCTTCACATAAATGAGACATGGGACTTAGTTAAAAGGCCAAAGGGGATAAGGACAGTTGGATGCAAATGGGTCTACAAAAAGAAAGAAGTATTCCAGAAGTGGAAGCTGCTAGGTTCAAGGCGAGATTGGTTGCAAAGGGTTTCAGTCAGAAGGAGGGAATTGACTACAATGAGATCTTTTCTCCAGTCGTGAAACATAGCTCAATTCGCGTGCTGCTAGCATTGGTGCACAATTGATTTAGAGCTTCAACAGCTTGATGTCAAAACTGCTTTTTACATGGTGATCTAGAAGAGACAATCTATATGGATCAGCCTGAAGGTTTCCTAGCTGAAGGAAAAGAAGACCATGTATGCCAACTGAAGAAGTCTTTGTATGGTTTGAAGCAATCCCCTAGACAGTGGTACAAGAGGTTTGATACATTCATGACTACATGGATTTTCGAGGAGTGCATTTGATAGTTGTGTGTATCACAAGAAGATGTCTGGTAACTCTATGATTTATCTTTTGTTGTATGTTGATGATATGCTTATTGCTGCTAACACACATCACAGAGATAATATTTTGAAGAAACTGTTGAGCAAGGAATTTGACATGAAGGATCTAGGAGTTGCAAAGAAAATCCTTGGAATGGAAATTTCAAGAGAAAATGGTGTTGTACATCTTTCTCAGAAGAGGTACATCGAAAAGTTCTTGAAAGATTCAATATGGATATGAGCAAGCCTGTAAGTACACCTTTAGCTTCTCATTTCAAGCTTTCAGAGTTACAAATGCCTCAATCTATGGATGAGGTGGAGCATATGTCAAAGGTTCCTTATGCGAGTGCAGTTGGTAGCATTATGTATGCTATGGTATGCACACGTCCAGATATTGCCCAATCTGTAAGTGTAGTAAGCAAGTACATGGCAAATCCAGGAAAAAGGCATTGGGAAGCTGTCAAGTGGATATTGAGATATCTCAAAGGAGCTCCTGATGTTGGCCTAACCTTTCGGAAAAGTGAAGGTATTTCAATTCTCGGTTATGTTGATTCTGACTATGCAGGGGATCTTGATCGAAGGAGGTCCACAACTGGATACATCTTTACTCTCGTTGGCAGTGCCGTTAGTTGGAAATCGACTTTACAGTCGATTGTCGCTTTGTCTACAACAGAGGCAGAATATATGGCAGCAACGGAGGCAGTGAAAGAAGCTATCTGGTTGAAAGGTTTGGTGGCAGAATTGAGTTCAACTCAGCTTAAATCAATTCTAAAATGTGATAGTCAAAGTGCTATTCATTGATTAAAAATCAAAGATTTCATGAGCACACCAAACACATTGATGTCAGATTTCATTTTATTCGAGATGTCGTAGAAAAGGGAGCTATCAAGGTGAGAAGGTTATCACAGACGATAACGCTGCAGACATGTTGACCAAAATAGTCCCGCTTGCCAAGTTTGCACACTGCAAGGACTTGGCGGGAGTATGCATCAATTGATGCAACTCTAAGAGAACAACTGCTAGGTGGAGCTGGTATGTTCAACAAAGGTTTGATTCTTCTGTTTCTTACAACGGGATTGCCCAGTAAGCTTAGAAGTTTTGACCGGAGTTGTTTTACGCATGCTTGGAACACAAACCAAGGTGGAGATTGAAAGAGTTGGTTTTGGTTCTTGTGGAATCAAACAAAATGAAGATGAATTAATATGAATATTTGGTAGGAAGATAATTAGTACAAAATACAAGTCAAAGATTGTTATCTTGGTAGGTGAAAGTTAGGCAAACCATAAAATGATTTGCTATCTTAACCTTGACATTTTGACACATAGTGATGTCATGGATGACATCAATAGGATGAATTTATTCCTATAAATAGGTAGCTCTTAATTCATTTTCAAATCATCCTTTCACTTGCCTTCTCACCTTCTAAGGCATTGTGGTCTCTCTCTTTGTATATTTCACTTATATTTTTGTATAGTGAAATAAATATCGGTGCAGTTGTTCTTTGGTGGACGTAGGATCATTTTGATCCAAACCACGTTAAATATTGTTGTTCTTCCTTGTTCTTTAGTTTCACGTTTCCGCTAACAAGATTTAAGTACTAATTGCTCGAGCATTAGTT
>JAKWJD010001488.1:0-42628 GCA_027705065.1 Solanum peruvianum | reverse complement strand
AGAAAGGAAGAGAGTTTTGGGTTTGGGAAAATTCTAAAGCTTAGGTTAGTCTAATTAGGTTAGGGCTTTATATAGGTGGTTAACTAACTTATTTACACCTCCATTCAACCATAATTAACATTCTAACTAATCCAAAAAATTAATTAACTAAAGTTAAAACGTGCAATAAAAACCAGTCATTAGAGACGACACACGATCGACGGATCGTGGGTCAATCAACAACCACTGCGCTCTACCGTGCTGCACATTCGTCGATGAGTTCAGAGACTATGAGAAATGACCCTTCCAAGAATTTGGCTAAGTGACCATCAACGCCCCGCTATTGACACACGCCTCGTCGATGGCACTTGTTTGTACAAATTGTCTAGGGCAGTCCTTTGACCCCAAGATTCAAGGGTCCTCATCAAGGGCCCTTTGATTGGTCCTTGGGGAATCATTTCCGGAAGTTTCGACTATGAATTAACTCTAATACATGTTAGACACCCTTCCACCAATTTTCATCATTTATCGACTCCTAAAAGCTAGTCAAATAGGCTAAGGCACACTAGCACCTCATTGAACTAGTTTCCGGACGTCATGGACGTTTTTTGACGTTTTGATTTATAGACTTCCTAAATGACTTATATTCATTAAAATAGACTTTTAAAAGTGTCTAAACTGTATGACACTCATTTGTCTCTAGAACACGTTTAGATTTTTGAAGTGTTACACTATCCCCCCCCTTAGGAACATTCGTCCCCCCAATGACACTAAAAATCTTTGAAGGAAGGCATAGACTCAAGACTAGAAGCCCACAACAAACAAAAACGCATAACAACATCAATCATTTCCTTTACACAAGGCAATTTAAAACGTCAATTACCATACATAAGGTTCAAAATCACATTATGAGGAATTTTCTTCTCACAACAAAAAGAGTTCAATAATATCTAATATGAGTCAATTATGTCATATCTTAACTTATCAACATGCTACATGTCATTTCATAAAGACTCACTATCAAAATTGTAACGACCTGTTTAGTCGTTTTGAGCAAACAGAGTCCATTCTGGAAAAACTGGCTGTGGACGACGAGGGTACGACGGACCGTCGTGGTCACGACGGCCGTCGAGGGAGTGTCGTCCCATGGCACTTGAAATTTGAAATGGGTACTGAAAATCGACTCTCTGTAAATTGTGACGGACCTGCAGGACGTGCCGTCACATCCACGAAGAACCGTCGTGAGTCCCGTTGCAAAACACTTCAACTTTGAGAATTTGGTGCAAGAAAAACGAGTTTTCTCCCGTCAGGACGGAGGTGCAGGACGACCGTCACAGGTGTGACGGGCCGTCGCAGACCACCTGAAACCTGGGGAGGTGCGACGACGACCGTGACGGACCGTCGCAGGCACACGGCCCGTCACAGGTCGCGCAATCCCAGGCAGTTTAGGATTTCTCCACAACGTTTTAAAGGGTCGTTTTTGACTATTCTTTCCTTAATTATAAAAGATTGAGGGGTAACATTAATAAGTCTATTTCTTAGGGGTTAAAAGGGGTAACCTTAAGTGAATTAGTGGGGTTTTATTGTCCTTTTTTCCACTTAATTACATGATTTAGGGTAAAGGAAAGAGGGTTTGAATAAAACAAAAGAGAAAAGAACAAAAGGGAGAGAGCAGATCGATCGAGAGGCATAGGGAATATCAAAGCTTGGAATTTGCTTGTGGATTCCAAATTCTTCGGTGGAGGTAGGTTATGGTTTTATGTTACGATAATCGTAGTGAACTCTTGATAGTGTTGATATGTATTGATGATGTTGTAAACCTGTCTATGTGCTTAAATTGTATGCTTGCATGATTATGATTATGAGATTGTGATGAATTAAAAGCATGATGAAGCTATTGAATCCCAAATCTTGAAAGAACCCTAATTCGCTTGACATATTATATAATAAGATTGATGATGCCTTAGTATGATAGAAGGCTTGATAAATTATATAATGAGAATGAGGATGCCTTAGTGTAAAAGAAGGCTTGATGAATTAGGGGATCGGGTGCCACTTTCCGGTACCAGGATAGAATGAATATGAGGAGTCGGAGTGTCAACGTTCCGCACACCAGGATAGAATATGAGGATCGGGTGCCACGTTCCGCACCAGGATAGAATATGAGATCGGGTGGCCACGTTCCGGTACCAGGATAGAATGAATAGAAGGATCGGAGTGTCACGTTCCGACACCAGGATAGAATATGGATCGGGTGCCACGTTCCGGTACCAGGATAGAATGAACATGAGGATCGGAGTGTCACGTTCCGACACCAGGATAGAATTAGGAGCCGGAGTGTCACACGTACCGACACAAGAGAAGAAAGATAATGAATCTTGAAAGATAATGAATATACTCAATCTAATAAACTTAATTCCCAAATGAGTATGGTATTGAGGCTTGAGTCCTCATGTGTGAACTTGACGGAAATTGTTAATGATAAAGTAATTGTTGTTGCTACATGTTGAGTATTGTAGTTGATTTACGATATATCTGATATATATTGTTCCCTATTTTGAGTTAGCCGATGATATCTACTCAGTACGTGTGGTTGTACTGACCCCCTACTTTTATGTTTTCCTTTTTGTTATTTTGTATGCAGCAAACGTTCCGTCAACTTCGACTCAGCAGTAGATCAAGCCAGTCTTCACTCCATCGGAAATTCAGGGTGAGCTAATGCGTCTAGCTTTGGACTGGGTCTTCTTCTTCAAGTCTTGATGCCTTGAACTTCCGCATGACTAGCTTTTTAGTTATATTTTGTTCTTAGACATTCCTAGTTTAGTAATTTGAGATAGATGTTCTTGTGATGATGACTTCCAGATTTTGGGGATATTATAATAGTTTGAGTGTTTTTTTATTAATGAATTAAGTCTTCCGCATTTCTTTTGTTGATATTGTATTAAAATGTTAAGGTTAAATTGGTTGGTTTCGCTCACATAGGAGAAATGTGGTGCCACTCGCGTCCCCGATTTGGGTCGTGACAGACTTGGTATCAGAGCATTAGGTTCATTGGTCTCATCACACAAGAACAGTCTATTAGAGTCTTAAAGAACGGTAGGGGGACGCCTTTACTTTTCTTTGAGAGGCTATAAGACTTTAGGAAAATTTCATTCATTCATTCTTTCTTTCGTGCTACTACTTGAGTCCAATTGGTATCTAGGTGATACAAATTGGTATCTGACCATCTTCATTCTATTTCGCAGATGGTTAGAACTAGAGCAACGACCGCACCAGCAGCGACAACGGAAAGACAGGAACTACTGAGCCAGCCACTGGGGCTGTGGCTCGAGGAAGGGTAACGACAAGAGCCGTGGAAGAGGTCGTGGAGGACGTCCTCTAGAGGGAGAGGACGAGCCCCTACCATCTAATACTAGGGCGGTGACTCCTCCACCGACTGAGGATGTAGTAAAGAGGGTGAGGAAGGGGAAACCGAACAGGGCAGAATGAGGAAATGCCACCCCAACCTACCCCAGAGATTGATCAACCAAGTACTTGCTTATCTTAGCGGGTTGTCCGATCAGGGTCAAGCACCTCCAATGGTTTCTTCACCACCACCTCCGGTTTCAGAGATACGACATGCGGCGTGCTCCTATGGCTCTCCCCGCATGGATGCACCATTGGGAATAGGCACATTTCCACGTCTGACTACTGGGCCTATTATGACAAACGATCAACATGAACTTTTTAGTAAGTTCTTGAAACTGAAACCTCCAGTCTTCAAGGGTGCAGAATCTGAAGATGCTTATGATTTTCTGGTTGATTGTCATGAGCTACTACACAAGATGGGATAGTAGAGAGGTTTGGTGTCGAGTTCGTGAGTTATCAGTTCCAAGGTAACGCCAAATGTGGTGGCGTTCACATGTTGAGTGTCAACCAACCGAGGCACCACCTATGACTTGGGAATCATTCTCTAGTTTGTTCATGGAGAAGTATATCCCAAGGACTTTGAGAGATAGGAAGAGGGATGAGTTCTTGAGTCTTGAACAGGGAGGATGACAGTAAACGCGTATGAGGCTAAATTTCGCGCACTATCCAGATATGCCACCCAACTTTGTTTCAGTCCACAAGAACGGATCCGCCGTTTTGTGAAGGGGTTGAGGTCAGAATTGCGGATTTCAGCCTTACAGATAGCGGCAACAGCAACATCCTTCCAAGAGGTGGTAGACTTTGTGATTGAGGTGGAAGGAGTGAAACCAGATGACTTCACCACGACATCGACATCAAAGAGGTTCCGAAGGGGAGGTGAGTATAATGGTTCTTATTCTAGAGGACAGAACTCCGGAGGTCACTCAAATCGACCATACAGTCTTCACTACAGACTGTAGTTGGGGGTCCACCTCAGAACGGTCAACATTCTCTGAGAGGCCGACGCGTGAACCCAGAGAATGTTATGGGTGTGGAGAGATTGGGCACATTAAGAGGTACTGTCCAAACCAGAGTACAGACCCCCAATGGCTAGAGGAAGAGGTGGTAATGGTAGAGGTCGTTATTCTGGAGGGCGTGGTGGCCGAGGTAATGGTGGTCACCAAAACGGCAGAGGTGAAGGGCAAAACGGAGCCACTACTACACAACATGGTAGGGGCAATGGACAGACGAATAATGGGCCCATTGTTATGCTTTCCCTGGGAGATCTGAAGCGGAGGCGTCTGATGCTATTATCACAGGTAATCTTTTGGTTTGTGATTGCATGGCATCTGTGTTATTTGACCCTGGCTCCACGTTTTCTTATGTATCTTCATCATTGCTAACGGTCTAAATTCACATGTGAATTACTTGACATGCCTATTCGTGTTTCTACTCCGGTGGGTGAGTCTGTGATAGTCGAAAAAGTGTATAGGTCTTGTTTGGTGAATTTTGTGGGGAGCAACACTTATGTGGATTTGGTTATTTTAGAAATGGGTGACTTTGATGTAATTCCTGGGTATGACTTGGCTTTCTCCAACTTTGCGATTTTGGATTGTAATGCTAAAACAGTGACGTTAGCCAAGCCTGGGGTAGATCAGTTAGTATGGGAGGGTGACTACACTCCCAATCCGGTGCGTATCATCTCCTTTATTCGTGCTCAGAAGATGGTTAGTAAGGGTTGTCTAGCTTTCTTGGCACATCTTAAGGATGACACTACTCAAGTACCATCGATTGAGTCAGTTTCGGTAGTCTGTGAGTTTTTGGATGTGTTCCCTGCAGATCTTCCCGGTATGCCACCAGATAGGATATAGACTTCTGCATTGATTTGGAACCCGGTACTCGCCCCATTTCTATACCCCCGTATAGAATGGCTCCCGCGGAGTTAAGAGAATTAAAGGCTCACTTCAAGAGTTGTTTGAGCAAAGGCTTCATTAGACCAAGTGCATCTCCTTGGGGTGCTCCGGTTTTGTTTGTGAAGAAGAAAGATGGGAGTTTCCGAATGTGCATAGATTACCGACAGTTGAACAAGTAACTATTAAGAACAAGTACCCCATTCCTCGCATTGATGACTTGTTCGATCAGTTACAAGGTGCTTGTGTCTTCTCTAAAATTGACTTGAGGTCCGTTATCACCAACTGAAAATACGAGCAACGGATGTGCCAAAGACTGCTTTTCGAACTAGGTATGGGCATTATGAGTTGGTGTAATGTCGTTTGGTCTTACTAATGCCCCTACTGCCTTCATGAGCTTGATGAACGGGATTTTCAAGCCATATTTGGATCTCTTTGTGATTGTTGTTTATTGATGATATACTGATATACTCCAAAAGTAAGAAAGAACATGAGGAGCATTTGAAATTGGTGTTAGAGTTGTTGAGAAAGAAAAAGCTTTATGCGAAATTCTCCAAGTGTGAGTTTTGGCTAGATTCAGTGTCCTTCTTGGGGCACGTGGTTTCTAAGGATGGAGTGATGGTAGATCCATCTAAGATTGAGACGGTAAAGAATTGGGTAAGACCTACAAACGTGTCAGAAATAGGAGTTTTGTGGGTTTAGCTAGCTACTACCGCCGATTCGTCAAGGGATTCTCTTCTATTGCTTCCCAATTGACGAACTTGACTAAGCAAAACGTTCCATTTGTATGGTCGGATGAGTGTGAGGAGAGCTTTCAGAAACTCAAGACTTTGTTGACTACCGCGCCTATCCTTACCTTGCCGGTAGAGGGTAAGGACTTTATTGTCTATTGTGATGCATCCTATTCGGGTTTGGGTGCAGTGCTAATGCAAGAGAAGAATGTGATTGCTTATGCTTCGAGGCAATTAAAGGTGCATGAACGTAACTATCCGACCCATGATTTGGAGTTGGCCGCGGTAGTATTTGCACTAAAGCAATGGAGACACTATTTGTATGGGGTTAAGTGTGAAGTCTATATACGGACCATCGTAGCCTACAGTATGTCTTCACTCAGAAGGACTTGAACTTGAGACAGAGGAGATGGATGGAACTACTAAAGGACTACGACATCACTATCTTGTATCATCCGGGAAGGCGAATGTTGTGGCAGATGCCTTGAGTAGAAAGGCCGGAAGCATAGGAAGTCTAGCTCATTTGCAAGCTTCTAGACGCCCATTGGCTAGGGAAGTGCAGATTTTGGCTAATGACCTTATGAGGTTAGAAATAAATGAGAAGGGAGGATTGTTAGCTTGTGTAGAGGCAAAATCCTCTTTCCTTGATCAGATTAAGGGGAAACAGTTTGACGATGAGAAACTAAGGCGAATTCGAGATAAAGTGTTGCAAGGAGAGGCTAAGGAAGCAATAATCGATGGGGAAGGTGTTTTGAGGATTAAGGGAAGAGTATGTGTACCCCGCATCGATGATTTGATCACCACTATTCTGACAGAGGCCCATAGTTCAGGATATTCTATACATCCTGGTGCAACCAAGATGTATCGCGACCTAAAGCAACACTTCTGGTGGAGTAGAATGAAGCGAGATATTGTTGAGTTTGTTGCCAAGTGTCCAAATTGTCAACAAGTAAAGTATGAACACCAGAGGCCCGGAGGACACTTCAGAGATGCCCATTCCTAATGGAAGTGGGAGAGAATCGCGATGGACTTCGTGGTTGGTCTTCCAAAGACATTGGGTAAGTATGACTCTATTTGGGTGATTGTTGATAGGTTAACTAAGTCTGCTCATTTTATTCCTGTCAAGGTGACCTACAATGCAGAGAAGTTAGCCAAGATCTACATCTCAGAGATCGTTCGGGTTGCATGGAGTTCCACTCTCCATTATATCAGATAGAGGTACGCAGTTTACTTCTAAGTTTTGGAGAACGTTGCATGCTGAATTAGGTACTAGGTTAGACCTTAGTACTGTGCATTTCATCCTCAGACAGATGGTCAGTTCTGAGCGAACGATTCAAGTTTTGGAGGATATGCTTCGCGCCTGTGTGATAGAGTTTGGTGGCCATTGGGATAGCTTTTTACCTTTGGCAGAGTTTTCATACATAATAGCTATCACTCCATATTGACATGGCTCCATTTGAAGCATTGTATGGGAGGAGGTGTAGATCTCCCATTGGTTGGTTTGATGCCTCGAAGTTTAGACCTTGGGGGACTGATCTGTTGAGAGATTCTATGGAGAAGGTGAAAGCTATTCAAGAAAAGCTTTTGGCGGCTCAAAGTAGACAAAAGGAGTATGCAGACCGGAAGGTTAGAGACTTGGAGTTCATGGAAGGTGAACAAGTTTTGTTGAAGGTTTCGCCCATGAAGGGGTGATGCGGTTTTGGAAAAGAGGTAAGTTAAGTCCAAGGTATATTGGACCATTTGAAGTGCTTAAGAGAATAGGGAGGTGGCTTATGAATTAGCCTTGCCCCCAGGGCTGTCCGGAGTGCATCCGGTGTTTCATGTATCTATGTTGAAGAGATACCACGGAGATGGAAACTACATTATCCGTTGGGATTCATTTTTTGTTGGATGAGAACTTGACTTATGAAGAGGAACCGGTTGCTATATTAGATAGAGAAGTTCGCAAACTGAGGTCGAGGGAGATTGCATCCATCAAAGTCAATGGAAGAATCGACCGGTTGAAGAGGCTACTTGGGAGAAGGAGGCAGATATGCAAGAAAAATACCCACATCTGTTTACAGATTCAGGTACTCCTTTTCGCCATTGTTTTTTCTTCTTTTGATCGTTCGGGGACGAACGATGGGTAAATTGGTATCTATTGTAACGACCTGTTTAGTCGTTTTTGAGCAACAAAGTCCATTTCTGGAAAAACTGCTGGACGACGAGGGTCACGACGGACCGTCGTGTCACGACGGCCCGTCGAGGGAGTGTCGTCCCCATGGCACTTAGAATTTTGAAATTGGGTACTGAAATCGACTCTCTGTAAATTGTGACGGACCTGCAGGACGTGCCGTCACATCCACGACGAACCGTCGTGAGTCCCGTTGCAAAACACTTCAACTTTGAGAATTTGGTGCAAGAAAAACGAGTTTTCTGACCGTCAGGACGGAGGTGCAGGACGGACCGTCACAGGGTGACGGGCCGTCGCAGACCACCTGAAACCTGGGGAGGTGCGACGACGACCGTGACGGACCGTCGCAGGCACGACGGCCCGTCACAGGTCGCGCATCCCAGGCATTTTGGATTCTCCACACGTTTTAAGGGTCGTTTTTGACTATTCTTTCCTTAATTATAAAGATTGAGGGTAACATTAATAGTCTAATTTCTTAGGGGTTAAAGGGGTAACCTTAAGTGAATTAGTGGGGTTTTATTGTCCTTTTTCACACTTAATTACATGATTAATTAGGGTAAAGGAAAGAGGGTTTGAATAAACAAAAGAGAAAGAACAGAAAGGGAGAGAGCAGATCGATCGAGAGGCATAGGGAATATCAAAGCTTGGGAATTTGCTTGTGGATTCCAAATTCTTCGGTGGAGGTAGGTTTATGGTTTTTATGTTACGATAATCGTAGTGAACTCTTGATAGTGTATGATATGTATTGATGATGTTGTAAACCTGTCTATGTGCTTAATTGTATGCTTGCATGATTATGATTATGAGATTGTGATGAATTAACAAGCATGATGAAGCTATTGAATCCCAAATCTTGAAAGAACCCTAATTTCGCTTGACATATTATATAATAAGATTGATGATGCCTTAGTATGATAGAAGGCTTGATAAATTATATAATGAGAATGAGGATGCCTTAGTGTAAAAGAAGGCTTGATGAATTAGGGGATCGGGTGCCACGTTCCGGTACCAGAGGATAGAATGAATATGAGGATCGGAGTGTCACGTTCCGCCCGGATGATAGATATGAGGATCGGGTGCCACGTTCCGGCACCAGGATAGAATATGAGGATCGGGTGCCACGTTCCGGTACCAGATGATGAATATAAGGATCGGAGTGTCACGTTCCGACACCAGGATAGAATATGGATCGGGTGCCACGTTCCGGTACCAGGATGAATGAACATGAGGATCGGAGTGTCACGTTCCGACACCAGGATAGAATTAGAGGAGCGGAGTGTCACGTACCGACACAAGAGGAAGAAGATAATGAATCTTGAAAGATAATGAATATACTCAATCTAATAAACTTAATTCCCAATGAGTATGGTATTGAGGCTTGAGTCCTCATGTGTGAACTTGAACGGAAATTGTTAATGATAAAGTAATTGCTGTTGCTACATGTTGAGTATTGTAGTTGATTTACTATATTATCTGATATATATTGTTCCCTATTTTGAGTTAGCCGATGATATCTACTCAGTACGTGTGGTTGTACTGACCCCCTACTTTTATGTTTCCTTTTTGTTATTTGTGTAATGCAGCAAACGTTCCGTCCACTTCGACTCAGCAGTAGATCAAGCCAGTCTTCACTCCATCGGAAATTCAAGGGTGAGCTAATGCGTCTAGCTTGGACTGGGTCTTCTTCTTCAAGTCTTGATGCCTTGAACTTCCGCATGGACTAGCTTTTTAGTTATATTTTGTTCTTAGACATTCCTAGTTTAGTAATTTGAGATATGTTCTTGTGATGATGACTTCCAGATTTTGGGGATATTAATAATAGTTTTGAGTTGTTTTATTAATGAATTAAGTCTTCCGCATTTCTTTTGTTGATATTGTATTAAAATGTTAAGGGTAAATTGGTTGGTTCGCTCACATAGGAGGGTAAATGTGGGTGCCACTCGCGTCCTCGATTTGGGTCGTGACAAAAATGCACAATAACTCATCACAAGAAGAATTGCATATTTTCAAGTCAAAATGCACATTTCACTGTAATATTCAATTTTTAGTCATTATTTTCATTATTAATAGGAATACCTAACCTTAGTTATCAAATAGATGATGGTAATAGGACTTCATGTCAGCCTCGGCCTCCCATGTTGCACCCTCAACTAGGTGAATTTTCCATAACACGTTTACAGAAGCTACCTCCTTGTTCCTTAACTTCTTTACTTGCCTATCAAGGATTTGAACCGGAACCTCCTCATAAGAGAGGTTATACTTCACACCAAGACCGTCAATCAGAAGAATAGACTCGGGATTATCAATACACTTCTTAAGCATAGAAACATGGAAAATCGGATGAATCGAAGCCAATTCACTAACCAACTTCAACTCATAGACACCCTACAAATTTGTTGCAAGATTTCATAGGTACCCATATAACGAGGACTCAACTTCCCTTTCTTGCCAAATCTAACCACCCCTTTTATAGACGAAATTTTAAAACACTCTTTATCACCTTCTTCAAACTCTAATTCCCTTTTCCTATGATCGGCATAAGACTTTTGCCGACTATTGGTTATTTGAAACCGGTTCCTTATGATATGAACCGTCTCCAAAGTCTTATAAATCAAATCAGGACCCAACTCGCCCACTTCAAACCATCCAATTGGGGATATATATGTCCTACCGTACAAGGCTTCATATGGAGCCATCAGTATATATGAATGGTAGCTATTGTTGTAAGCAAACTCCACCAAATGCAAATGAGTATCCCAATTTCCCTTGAAATTAATGATAAAGCTCTAAGCATATCGTTAAGTGTTTAAATAGTACGTTCCGCTTTAACCGTCCGTTTGGGGATGAAAAGCGGTGCTTAACTTCACCTTGGTAGCCAACCCTTCTTGGAATGACCTCCAAAATCTAGATGTGAATTGTGCACCCCTATCTGATATGATGGATAACATAATACCATGGAAACACACAATCTCATCTATGAAGATCCTTGCATGATCCTCTGCCGAATAGGTAGACTTGACGGGAATAAAATGAGCGAACTTGGTGAACCTATCCACAATCACCAATATAGAGTCATATTGATTTTCTGTTCGAGGCAAACCTACCAAAAAATCCATATTAATGTCTTCCAAGTTCCAAGTAGGAACTTTGATTTCTTGAAGTAAACCAGCCGACTTTTGGTGTTCGGCTTTCACTTGTTGGCAATGTGGACAGTTAGCAATAAATTCCGCTATGTCTTTTTTCAAACCTTCCCACCAAAACATTTCCCTAAGGTCATGGTACATCTTTTTTATACCGGGGTGAATGGAGTAATGGGACCCATGAGCTTCCTCAAGAATCCGACTCCTCAAACCATATATATTGGGAATACATAACCTTCCTTGGTACCTCAAGACACCATCCCCCTAAGGAGAATGACTCATTTAGTTTACCAAGAACCGACACTTTAACCTCCATCAATGTTTGATCAAGATGTTATTTGGACTTCACCTCGACCACTAAAGACGACTCGGAGTTATGACGTACCACCAAACCACCCATAGGTGAATCTTCAACCCGAACCCCTAAATAAGCCAACCTATGAACATCCTTCACTAGGTTCCTCTTGGCTTCCTCAACATGGGACACACTTTCCATGGAAAACCAGCTTAAAGCATCCGTTACCACATTAGCTTTAACGGGTTGATAGAGAACCCTCATCTCATAGTCTTTTAACAAATCTAACCGCCTTCTTCGTCGGCGATTCAATTCCTTTTGAGTGAACACATATTGAAGACTCTTGTGGTTGGTATAGACATCCACAGGAACACCATAAGTAATGCCTTTACATTTTCAAGGCGAATACCACAGACGCTAACTCAAGATCATGAGTTGGATAGTTTCTCTCATGCACCTTAAGTTTTCTAGAGGCATAGGCTATTACTTTCCCATGTTGCATAGGCACACACCCTAACCCACTCGACATGCATCACAATATACAACGAAACCCTTGGTACCCTCCGATAAAGTCAACATCGGAGTGGAAGTAAGCCTATCCTTCAAGATTTGGAAGCTTCTCTTACATGCTTCCGACCATTCAAATTTCATACTCTTTTGGGTCAAAGTAGTCAAGGCAGATGAAATGGATTCAAAATTATCCAGAAACCTCCGATAATAACCCGTTAGACCCAAGAAACTCCTAATGTCGGTTGAAGTCAATGGTCTAGGCCAATTCTTAACCGCCTTGATTTTCTTTGGATCAACATTAACTCTTTCACTAGAGATGATATGACCAAGAAACGCCACCAATCTCGACCAAAACTTACATTTGTTATACTTGGCAAATAATTGGTTCTCCTTAAGCACTTGTAACACCACGCTCAAATGATTAATGTGGTTATCCTCATTTTTCGTATATACCAAGATGTTGTCAATGAACACGTGACAAATGAATCTAGGAAACTATGAAACACTCTATTCATGAGATCCATGAGATCCATGAATGTCGTCGGAGCATTAGTGAGACCAAAGGACATTACTAAAAACTCATAGTGACCATATCTAGTCCAAAATGTTGTTTTTGGTATATTCTCACCTCTCACCCTAAGTTGGTGGTATCCCGATCTCAAGTCAATTTTAGAAAAGTAGCTTTCCCCTTGGAGTTGATCAAACAAGTCATCAATTCAAGGGAAAGGATACTTGTTCTTAATAGTGATTTTATTGAGTTGGCGATAATCAATACACATCCTAAGGGAACCATCCTTTTTCTTCAGAAACAATATCGGAGCACCCCATGGAGAAATACTAGGTCGAATGAAATCCTTGTCTAGTAAGTCTTTGAGTTGAGCTTTCAACTCTTTCAATTCGGCTGGAGCCATCCAACAAGGAGGAATTGAAATGGGATTCGTATCCGGCAACAAGTTGATACCAAAATCAATTTCCCGTTCGGGAGGAATACCAGGAAGATCATTAGGAAAGACCTCTGGAAATTCCCTCACTAAGGGGATCGACTCTATGGGAGGAATTTCGAAGTCTAAATCTTGGACTCTCACTATATGGTATAAACACCTTTTAGATATCATTTTACATGTTTTCAAACAAGAGATGATATGAACTCTAGAAATATAATTTCCCCCTTTCCACTCTAAAATGGGTTCATTTGGAAAGTTAAGCTACACCACCCTTTTTCTACAATCTATAGAGGCAAAGCAAGAGTGCAACCAATCTATACCCAATATGACATCAAAATCAAACATATCAAGTTCTACTAGTTCAACATAAGTAACTCTATTGGGAAACATTATAGGACAATTTCTATGCACCATCTTTGCAACAACCGACTCACCCACCGGGGTAGATACCATAAAAGGTTCATTTAGAATATCGGGTAAAATGTCAAACTTCTTAGCTATTTGAGTATCAAAAGATAATATATCACCCAGATCAAGTAGAGCATAGATATCAATAGAGAAGACTTCAACATACCGGTCAACATATTGGGATAAGTCTCTTGCTCACCTCTAGAGCGGAGAGCATAGAAGCCATTCTTCTTCGGAGCATCATTTGGACCACATACTTGATTTTGACCACTATCCTTGCCTTGACTGTTCAAATTAGGGCAATCCCTAACCTTGTGGCCATTCTTGTCACAACCAAAGCAATTGCATGTTCCCACTAGACATTCACCAAGATGACCCTTCCCACATTTGGTACAAGTACGATTCTTGTTAAGTGAACTAGTATCTCTACCCTTCCTAGGCTTAGCGTTAGACACCCTATCATCCCTAGCCTTAGGAAATTTGGAAGGAACATGATTAGAAACCCTTTTCTTGAACCTAGGCTATCATGAATCTCAAGACTACCTTTTAAAGAACCACCATCAAAAGATCTTACCCTCTTAGCATCTCTACTCTTTCTTTTAGCACTTGTCTCTTCCACTTGTTGAGCATGAACAATGAGACGAGAAATTTTCATATTGTCTTGTAGCATAGACGAATGACACTCCTCTCGCAAGTCATCCAACACTCTCGTCACAAAGTGGTTCATTTTATCTCTAGGTTAGGAAACCAAAGAAAGAGCATACTTTGACAATTTAGTGAATTTCGAAGAGTATTCAAGAACACTCGTACATCCTTGGTGAAGGTTGACGAACTCCACCACCTTGGCTTCTCTCTTCTCCCTAGGAAATAACCTATCAAGAAAAGCCTTCTTGAACACCTCTCAGGTCACCGGTTCACCCCTTAAAGGCCTATTGTCCCACCATTGGACATACCATGTTTGGGACACATCTTTGAGTTGGTAAGAGGCTAACTCGGTCTTCTAACTAGTAGACAATCCCATAGCATAAAAGATCTTATAGATTTAGTCAATGAACTTTTGGGGGTCTTCTTCAACCTTGGACCCATAGAAAGTAGGGGGATTCATACTAGTGAAATCCTTTAGACGGGAGGCCATGGTAACAACTTGTTGGTTTGCTCGAGGTACAACCTCCCGATTAGCTTGGGTCGTCATGGATTGAGCTTGGGTAGTGGCGAATTGTGCTTGGGTAGTAATGGCTTGGGATATTTGGAAGAGTGCAGCCCTTATGGAACTATCCGTCAAAGGAGGATTGAGTGGAACTTGGTCATCACTAACATCTTCTTCAATAGGAGGAACTTCATCACCACCGGGAGGAACTTGCGCATTGGAAATCTCTTCCTCAAGTCTTCGGCGCCGCATTCGTTCGAGTATTCATTGCCTATAATCACAATAAAAGGATTAGATGCAAAATCACATAAATCTAATCTATAAAGGCACGATATTGGACATCCAAGAAAGTGAGGGTTTCCTAAGCATCACATAGGTTTGATAGTGGCATTGCCCTCGGAAAGTGAGGACCTACCCAACTTGGATGATCAAGAATTCCAAGTGTTCTTCAAAGTAGTCTCCAAAATCCCTTCAACGATCGGAACCTAAATGTTCGGGAAAAGGAAGAAATGGGGTTAGTTCACCAATTATACCAAGTATGAGACCATATGTAGACATATCATGAAAATATGTTAAAAAGGGACATTTAATTAAAGTATGCAATTTACTTTGAAAAGTTTTATGCACATTCAACAAGACCATACCTATCAATAAGACATATCCATTAAGTCATGGGCATGCACATCACAAGACCAACAACATCAAGTCTAGTCAAGTCAACATGCATATCATATTATTGAATACATAGTCAAGTAATAGCAACAAGAATGAATAAGAGTTCAATTTGACATAACCAAAGCAAGACCATCAATCATGACCCTCTATAAGTCCAATTGTGCAATAACCGAGCAAAGCGCCATAACTTACTTAATTAACAAAATTTATCAAGAACCATAACCAATGTCCAACCTCACATAACATGACATTAACAGTACATGATATTATACCTTAGCATTATAGACCAAATACATGTTCATAAGAGTAATTATCCTTACATAAAGTCATTAACATGAAAGTTCATCATATACATATCATTTACATCTATAAGCATATACACAAATAAGAAAAACCTCCTAAGACTTCATTCAAGTCAAACTAGTGTAAGCATAGGTATAGTCTCATACCCCTACCTAGGCTAAATAAAACATCTTAAGTCACCTTAGTTGGTTTATACTTCATTTATTAATTTTAATTTAGGGAACACTTGCCTTAACCGACATAGACCACAAGAGCTAAGTGTGGAATCTGGTGTTGTAAAACCTTACACCGAAGGAGGATGGTCTACCGACCAAAATAAAACCAAACATAAACATAGCTTTCTAGGTGGATCCATTAGCTAGTCTTCCTATGAGAGCAACATAGTTCAAGAACTAAGATATTGGTATAACCTCTTTACATGCCACTTGGAAATTGGAGACTCCTCTAATTTGAATCCATAAAGTAAGTATCCCTCATATGGGAGTCAACACTCATGTGGAACTATAGGGTGAATCTTCCTCTGTGGAAAGTCAAAACCTCCCATTTTCAAGTTAACTCGGTGCTAAGCTAAATCCCTTTTTGAAATGTCTTTAACAACTTTATTATCATCATAACTTAATTTAGGTCATAGGGTCTAACCCTTGTATAAACATCATCATCATCATATCTCAATATGAATTGTATGAGTATTGTCCTTTCATTCGAATTCATATAGGCCAGGTTAGCACATTAACATTTTCATATCATGATAAGGCACATTAGTAAATCATCATCATCCTTATAACATCTACATCTTAGCCAATACATCACAAACCATAGTCAAGACATTTCAATTCAACATCATACAAACCCTACTAATCCTAATACAAGACATACTTTAATACAACATCATGACTTAACCACAATTAATTATATTTGAAGTAAATAATTACGAGACTTACCAAGTCTCTTTCATAATTCATCATCAAGGTCTTAGCGTAAACCCTTAATAAACCCAATTAGGGTGTAGCATCATTATATAACCACAACCAACATGATAGAAAGGCTAATTAAATCACTACATCACAATCCAACACTAGCTCATAGCTTAAGAAAGGAGACATAGATCAAACTCATAGTCTAACTCAATCACTCAAGAACTAGAATTATAGTACTATAATTAACTCTAATATATTAATGATTAATAAAATAATATCACCTAGTAGTAATTCAACCAATAACCAAGTCAATTGAACCAACATTACACAATTCATATCAAGATCATAACTAGGGTTAAGGGGAATAGGTCATCTTCTACAAACTAGACCAATTCATCAAGATATAACATAATTGATTTAAATATATGTTAATATATTCATAATATCCAAAGTATATCATAAGCAATCAATTCACAACATCAATTTCGTATTACATGAAAACCAATTTGAAAATCCAACTTTTGAAATCAATTTGATGGAACCCTTTAAGAAGAGAGATCTCAAAGGGGAAAGAGATACAATATATTACGAATTGATGAATATTGATGGAGAAAATTGACCATTTTCAGCCCTTGAACCCACCTATAGATTGGTATTCAATGGGGTTTCTTTGGGAGAGAAAAAGAAGAGGGAAGGAAGAGAGTTTTGGGTTTGGAAAATTATAAGAGCTTTGGTTAGTCTAATTAGGTTAGGGATTTATATAGGTGGTTAACTAACTTAATTATATCTCCCTTAACCCCTACTTAAGTTCCTAACTAAGACAAATAATCAATTAACTTAAGTGAAAACGTGCAGTAAAAACAAGTCATTACAAACGAAACCACGATCGACAGATCGTGGGTCGATCGACGACCACTGCCCCCTTCCATGCTGCACATCCGTTGATAAGTTCAGATACTATGCAAAATGACCCTTCTAAGATTTTGGATAAGTGACCATCGACATCCTCTCGATTGACACACGCCCCATCGATGGCACTCTTCTGTGCACACACGCCCCGTCGATGACACTCGTTTGTCCAAACTGCCTTGGGCAGTCCTTTGACCCAAAGATGCAAAGGTCCTCCTCAAGGGCCCTTTGGTTGGTCCTTGGGGAGTCGTGCCCGGACATTGAGACTATGAATTAACTCTAATACATGTTAGACACCCTTCCACCAATTTTCATCATTTTCGACTCCTAAAACCTAGTCAAATAGGCTAAAACACAGTAGCACCTTATTGAACTAGTTTTCGGACGTCATGGAGTTCTTGGACATTTTGGTTTCTAGACTTCCTAAATTAATTATATTCATTAAATAGACCTTAAAACAATTTATAAACCTTATGAAACTCATGTGAGCCTCTAGAAAACGTCTTAGATTTTCAAAGTGTTACAGCAATCCTCCACTTATCTTCTTATGAAGTTTGGATTGTGTCTTTATATGTTGTAGGAATGTCATCGGCTGCAATTGAGTTAGCACAAGACACCATATCCGTGAGTCGAGCATGTTTTCTTATTGTCCTTTTTGGCCTGCTAGTTGCTATTGATTCAAGTTGTGGTTGAGATTCTTGAGGTGGAACCTCCTCTTCGACTAGCTCTCCTTCGAGAGGAAAATATTCAATTTTTTCCTCGTTTGCTCCTTGTGTAGGAAAAATTATCTTTTCCTCAAACTCCACCTTCTTTGAAAGATCATCAATTGTTGGCTTCTTCAACTGTTACCTTATTAGTCAATGTAGATTTATCAAAGGTAACATCCCTGCCGAAAATAACTTTTCTTGTCTATGGACACCATAAACGGTATCCTTTGACTCTAGAAGTAATTCTCATATATAAAACTTTCTTTGCTCTTGGGTCAAATTTTGACTCTCTTACATGATAATATGCAATTGAGCCAAATATATATATATATATATATATATATATATATTATATATATATATATATATATATATAATATATATATATATAAGAACCCATAATCTTCAGCAGGTTTTCCATATCATTTTCAAATGGTGTCTTCCCACCAATAGCAGCAGATGGTAGACGATTAATGAGGTGATATGCATATATCTATTGCCTCAACCCAAAATTCTTTGCCCAGCCAGCATTGGACAACATACACCGAACCTTCTCCAACAAAGTTCAATTCATGTGTTCTGTCACTCCATTTTGTTGTGGTGTATTTCTAACGATAAAATGTCTGACGATACCATTTTCCTCACAAATTTTCTGAAAAAGATCATTTTTGTATTCTCCACCATTGTTTGTGTGAAGACACTTGATCTTTTTTCAACTTTAAGTTTCTATCATCGCCTTCCATTTAAGAAAAATTCCCAATACTTCATCTTTTGTTTTCATCGTAGACACCCACAGACTTCAGAAAAAGTTATCAAAAAAGGTTATAAAATAGTGTTTCCCACCTAATGAAGGTGTTTTAGAAGCACCCCAAAAATCGGAATGAACATAATCCAAAAAACCTTTAGTATTATGGATAGATTTAACCCTTGTTTGCTTTCCCTTGATACAATGCTCACAAAACTCCAAGTTTCAAGTTTTTACTCCTTTTAGCAATCCTTCGTCTGATAAAGTTTGAAGGATTTTCCTCCAGCATGTCCCAAGCGCATATGTCACAGCTTGGTCATTTGTGCCTCTATTTCGTCATTAGATGTTTTTGCCGTTGTCCCACTAATTGTACTACCTTGATAGTGGTGCATGTTATTATTTCTTCAAATTACCTTCATTAACACTAGTGCGCCAGAGCATAATCTCATCACGCCATGATCTGCAATGACTTTGAACCCCTTTGACTCTAGGGCTCCAAAAGAAATAAGATTTTTCTTCAAATATTGTACATATTGAATATCTGTGAATGTTCTACTTAATCCATCATAGTTCCTTAATCGGATTTAACCAACATTATATGCGGTAAGAGGATTATTGTTTGAGGTGTGAATAAATCCACATTCTCCTCCTTGTAAGTCAACAAACTAGTCTCAATTGGGACATATATGATAGCTACAAGTTGAGTCCATCAACCATGAATCTGATGGCTTAAATGGATTTGTCGTAACTAATGAGTAATCATAGTCATCAAAATCATCCACATTTGAATCCATGACAGCCTTCCCATTATTTGGTTTGGCTTTGCTATTCAACTTTAGGAAGTCTTTCTTCTAGTGCCCTTTTTTTCGGCAACAGGAACATTCATCTTTGCTGAGTCTGGATCTTGACATGGATCTCTTTATTTGTTCTTATATGATTTTGAGAATGACCTCTCGCAATCAATGCTTCTTCTTCTCTGCGTTTTTGTTTTTTCCTCTTTCTTTTGTTCATAACTATGTAAGGTAGAACAAACTTCTTTGAGAGATACTTTATCATTCCCATGCAGTAGAGTTGTTTCAAGATGCTCGAACTCATCGGGAAGTGAACTTAACATTATTAAGGTCATATCTCCATCCGTAAAAGTCACGTCCATATTCCGCAAATTTATCGCCAACTTATTAGAGTTGGTGATATGATCATTCATTGAGTTACCATGAATATAAGTTAAGCATAATATTCTTCTTTTCATGTAAAGTTTATTTTGAATGTTTTTCTTCAAGAATTTTTTCTCCAATGAATTCCATAATTTATTTGCAGATGTTTCCTTCGTGTATGGATACTTTTGTTCTCTTGCAAGGTAAGATCGAATGTATCGCAAGCACCACAGTTGATAATCTTCTTATCAGACACCATCTGGTTTCTTTTCTTCAATGGAAATATCTAGCTCTTGTTGAAAAAGAACATCAAGGACCTCGTCTTGCCACATTTCGAAATGTCCTGACCCGTCAAAAATTTCAACTGCAAATTTCGCATTTGACACAATTCTCATCATAAGCGAAGATGCCAATTATGACGTATTATTGACACTCGATATGGACTCATCATTTTTCTTTGTCTCCCATTTTACTTCAAATACTATTTACTAGCTAACAATGCAATGACCAAAGTAAATCTTTTTCTAATGTGGAAGTTTAGACCATGCTGCGACCATAGAGCATACTCAGATAATACATTGTCTCTGATACCAATTCTTGCGGAAGTCGAATATATATAGAGTGATGAAATCACAACTACTATACATAAAGGTAGCCAATAAATAGTAAATGAAACTATAATACAAAATAACACTAGGAATTAACGAGGTTCGGCAAACTTTTGTTTTCTTTTGCCTACTCCTCTAACACAACCAACCAATATTTATTTCACTCCAAAAGAGTACAAGTGAAATACTACAAGACATAAAGAAAAACAAATGTCTTAGGAGATGAGAAGACAAGTAATAGATGTGTTACAATGAATTAGGAGCTACCTATTTATAAGAGTGAATTCTTCCTATTGATGT
Organism: Solanum peruvianum; assembly: GCA_027705065.1. NCBI lineage: Eukaryota > Viridiplantae > Streptophyta > Magnoliopsida > Solanales > Solanaceae > Solanum > Solanum peruvianum. The sequence goes on along the minus strand of JAKWJD010001488.1, from coordinate 21,686 downwards.
CATCCATGACATCAGAATAAGTCAAAATGTCAAGATTTACCTTGTGAAACCAATTTATGGTTCACCTAAATTTCACCTACAAATGGTGATATCTTGAATTTTCTACCAATGAAGAATTATCCTCCTAACTACCATATCTTCTCATTAATTCATTTTTGAATCTTATCAAATTAAACAATACAGACATTGTACGATATCCTTTTCCTTATGTACGTTTATATCATATTTCTATTTACAATAATTTAAGCATCTTCTGTTTGTGAGAATCTCTTGTTTGAGCAACAAGGAAAAATATAACAGAAAATGTAATTTCTATTCTAATATATAGAAAGATGAAGTAATGAACGACCACTGGTATATATGTCATTTTACATTGATACTCAACATTATTCTAAAATGTAATTTGCTACTCTCTTGCACTGATACAATGCGTTCTCTTAATCTTCTTAGCAACGTCTTCTTTCCAATTTGAGCTTAACTTTTTCTATTCATTTTTGCTCAAATTCTCTCCTATTTCTTTTCAAGTTTCTCAACATAGAGATAACAATTGGATATACAAGAGATATTTTTTATTTTTATTTTTCTTGTGAAAGACAAGAGACTTTACTAAAGAAAAGAAGACAAGGGAAAAGATATTAATTTTTTACCGTGTATCTAGAGATACAAATCTCATGTTCAACATGTCTTCTGTCTCGAGGAACAAACATTCGTGGACCGAAGCTCATGTAAATTTGAGCATTCGACAAATCTGAAGTCCAACATATTATTATCTTTTTCTATTAGAGACTTAAGTTGCCATGTCTAGGATATGTACTTTTCTCCAATATATTTGTTTCCCTCTCGACTGTAAAGTGAGCATGAAGATGTACATTTTCTTTTGTTTTCAATTGTCAATATCAATATAAAATTTGTCTACCTAATCTCAATCAAACAATTCGGCACTCAGTGATTGTACAATGCACTAAAAGATAATACAATACACAACTTGAAACAGTTGGACAAACACTTTTGGTTCTTTCTCTGTCAACGTGTGTAGACTATTTTGTTCCATAAAATAACTTGTGTTGTTGATGCTTCAGTACTTCACATTTCAAGTTCTATTTCTTCTAGCAGTTTTAATTTCTTTAATCTCTTTCTTTCATGTGCCACTAAATTTCACTGGGAGGGGAAAACATTATTTGGAGAGTGTGTTAGAGAAAGGAGGAACTTTTTAGCTGAGGTTCGTTCATTAATTCGTTCGTTCTAATATTATATTGTCTGGATATCAATATACCACTTCAGTTTCGCCTTTGTGAATTTTGCTTTGGTCTAGAATATTTAGGAAAAAAAACGACCTGTGTATTTTACTTTTCTAAGTCTAACTTTCATATATTCATTCATTATTTTGACAAAGGGAGTGATCATCCTTTAAAATTCTCTGGCCGTCATTATGAGAGTCGCGTGTAAGACTTTTTGTTCACTCTCTTTTCACTTAAGGTTGCGGTTGGGTGTTTGAGATAGTCAAACTCTATTTTAAGTGGGTTTTTTCAAATGGTACGTGTTTATATGCTTGGTTATTTTTTAAATTTGTTGAAATATAAGAATGTAAGTATCAATTTATGTTAGTTTAGAAGTTTAAAATTGAATTGACAAATATATATATATTTTATTTGAGGTAAAGTTGTTGTACTCATTTTATTTAATGAGACAAGGAATGTCTTACTCTTTTCTTATAAATTGTGCATCCATGTTTCTCTAGCATATTTTTCTTGGAAAATTAACTTCAACCTAAAATAATCCCAAGTATTGTATGTAGGTGAAAGCACAAAGAGATCTTGCGTGGCATATTGTGATTGTGATTTTATCTCCCTGTATGTCATTCAAGTCAAATTAGACTGTTCTTTGTAAAACGGAGGGAGTTTTTTTTTATTGATAAAATGAACATTCGAAACATTGTATTGTAAGGTCATTGCTTTACATGGTTGATTCCATCTATTCTACCAGTTAGCAGATGTACTTCATATATCTTTTGTATATGCCTTTTTAATTTTTATTTTCTGGTGGAAATTTGAGTATTGTTAGTTACTATAACATGTTGTTGAGTGACTTACTTCTCCTTTAGATTACTAATATAGTAGTTTTACATCGGCATCTTTACTTTTTTGTATTCAAACTTTTTTGTATTCAAATTTTTTTGTTTGGATGGTATCTGATCTTATACGCCCCCGACTTCTAATACCTAGTGACCTCCCTTGTATTCTTTGCCCTTTATCGTAAAACAGTGGTGGTTAAGGACTATTTATCCATATTTCATGTAAGAGAACTTTTAGAAGTGTGCTTATGGAGTCTTACATTTTGTCTTCTTAATTTTCATGTTACATGGAGTTATGCTTCAATCTCTAAATAACATTTCGTGATTTCACAGCGTATCATGACTCCTGTATAATGATTGATTTCAACTCCATCACTGTCTTATGAACTACAAAGTTGTTTACCTGGTCACGTTCACATTACAACAACTTTACCAGTTACTCGAGATAAAATCTAAGATTTCACTTTCTTTTTAAACTTGTTTGTACATGGAAGGAGCTTATTACCTTGTTTTTGTGGAGCTTGTACAACTTATCCCAATATTGTTGAGACCTTTTGCTGGAGTGGTGGTTTTCACTCTGACTGTAAAATGAAATCCAAAATTGAATACTTGTGGCGCTGAAATACCTTCCCATTTCGTCGGCGACACCGTAACCAGAAGAGCACCGACTGCATGTGTTTTTACTCTACCCAAATCCCCCACGCTTACGATTGGTTGTTTGGATATTTTGGATGAAGCAAGCTAAAATGACGTAGTAGACGTGAGACGACTCTGAAAACGGCCACGTATGACCGTGACAGCTGTCATTTTCACCTAAAACAGCCTTAAGTATTTGGTTCGTTTAATGTCATCCTTTAAATATAAAAATTACACATAAAATGTTAATCCAAGTTATGTTTGGGCACTTTTGGTTTTCAACCAACAAAACATTAAGAGGAACTTAAAAAAGGAAATAATTTCAAGGGAAAAAACTTTTTTGTTTCCTATGTGATCACATTATTTCTGTTTTAGTTCCTATGATATTCGATGAAGAATATTTGACATTTAATTAAATAATATTTATGTTTTTGATCCTTCGACTAATATAATTCAAATCCAATCAAACTTTTTTATACGCATTAAGAAGACAAATTGAAATATTTAGATTTATATTCCATCAATTCCATCTTCAATTATATTTAACATGGTGGATTAATCATTATATGTGGAAACATCTTTCATTTTGATTAATTATCCCACTTATTCTGCTCACGGTAAAATATAACCTAGCAGTAGTTGAAGCTAATTTACCTTTTCTCCTCCTTTACAATATAGGTCATTAGGTTGTTCTAATCCCCCAAAAAAATTCAAAACGGAGGTCAAGGAGGAAAGATTTTGTCGTTCAAAGAATAATTACTTAAACAAGATATTCATTTAGTATTTTTGCAGAATATCGTTCTACAAGCAACACAAATGAACATAATTATTTTGAAATATGAAAAGAAAACTGAAATTATTATCCAATTTTTATGGTCGAATCCCCATTAAAAATTTATATATATATATATATATATATTATATATATATATATATATATATATATATATATTTGTGTGTGTGTGTATATTTCAGTCGATCACCAATATTAACCTTTATCATACAATATAAATGAATCTCCTACTCCGCTCATGTAAGAACAATACTTAAAAAACCATCTCTAAACTAGATTGACCATTTATGTCGAAAACTCTAAATATCAAGGTGGGTGAGAATATTAAATGGAACCTTTTCTTTATCAGCACTACACGAGATTCGAAAATCGACTAGTCACTAAAACTGAACATGTCAAAGTCAAGTGATATAAATCGGTTCACCAAACCCTGGAATAGTGGAATTAACACGCCGACCTATAAAAAAAACACGCCGACCTAATAGATCTAATTTTTTATAAAAAAATTTCGTAATTAAACGCAGGCACATTCGGAGAGGTGTAATTAATATACAAAAAAAAAGGAACGAAATTTTCTCCTCTTGGGTTCTCTGCGATCGGAAAAATAGCAAAACCCTAGCTCAAACCTTAGAACTAATCAGGAAGGAATCCAAAGTGTATCAACACCAATCACCTAATTACACTAGAGACAACGATAACGACAAGAATAAAACTTTATAACCCTTACCAAGACCTACAAGTTCCAATCAAAACATTTTACAAGGTTCCTACCTTACCTGAATTTCTGTTTTAGGAAGAATTTGTTGTTGCGCGTAGATCATAAAGAAAACTTAACTTATTACTCTGGTATCAGTTATCTCTCTGTTGCCTTTTCAGTGTCGGTAAAGGATTTATTGAAGGTGTGAATGCTTCGAAGCCATGTGATACTATGTAGCTCAAGATCAGTAGAATCCTGAATGTGTCGGGTTATACGGGTCGTATATTTGGAAATCGAGCTAGTGTTATTGGGTTGCTTTATGCTGGGGTGGAGAGTGGAATGGTTGCTATTAGGGATACATATGATGCTATCAATAGCGTGGTTCCTGGCTTGGGGACTTGTATGTTCTACAGGGCGACTTCGGGGCTGAGGTCAACTGCTGTGGCCGGAGTTATTGGTGTCGTCATTGTTGGCTTAGGGGTGATCGGAAAACAAGCAATAAAATGACATGTATTGATCTGAGATTTGTGCTTGTTTCAAGTCATGCCTAAGATTACGTCAATGTCAATAATATCTAAAATCACCAAATCAGCCTAAGTATGAAAATCCATAAATAAAATAGGACAAGCACAATAGAGATGGGTGACTATGAAAATTTTTTCAACTAGATCAGAAACATTGATGGGGGCATCAAGTATATCACAATTAATATCAATTCTGAGGCAAATCTCATGGATACATAAGAATAAGTAGAACCAAAATGAAATAACATATTATCCATATGGTCACAAACAATAATAGTTCATGTGATAACCGCATCAGACGCCTCTGCCTCAATCTTGCCCGAAAGGCATAACATTGAGCCTTATCATCTTGACGAGCTACCTCCCTTCCTAGTTGCACGTTACCCCTGCATGCGTTACCATTTCCTCTACCTCCTCGACGATCTAGCTCATTACTTCCTCGCCCACCTTATGGATGCCCTCAACCATTATTACCATTCCTGCGGGCACCACTGCCTTAGACTGCTGGTGCACGGAATCCAACATGTGCGAGCGAAGACAATCCTCATCATATGTGGATGTTCTCCACAATTGTAGCAAGTACAATATAAGATGGTATTTTTCAAGCCGAAGACGCGATTCCCTGTCTATCCTGAATTAGATTATGAGGTAGAGTTGCAAAGTAATTGCCTGTAGAAGCGGGCATGGTCGATTGAATATGTAGGGATGCAAGTGTTAGTCTACTAGACCCCTAGAATAGGAGCCCTAGAATTTACCGGAGTTCTTGGCTTTCTTAGCCAAAGCCTTAGTCTAACTGTCTCACAACTTCTCTTTCTTTACAAAATCTGTCACTTCATTACAACTTTTTTGTGCAGACGTCATATGAACAGACAATATGTGTAGCTTAGAATTCAGTCCCCAAATGAATCCTCTCCTCTTCAGTAGTCACCAACTACGTAGTATATCTAGACAAAGTGTGGAACCTGGCCTCATAAGCAGTCACATACATACCACCTTGCTCTAAATCCATAAACTCATTCTTCTTACGATCTCTCAAAGTCTGTGGCATATACTTCTCTAAGAACAGAGCATGAAACTGATTCCAAGTGAGTGGAGGTAAAGACGAAGATCTGCATTTCACATAAGCTCCCCACCTCTGATTAGCCTCACCTTAAAGCTAAAAATTCAAAAAATCTACCCCATGTTGTTGGACAATTCCCAACTTGTGAAGCCTCTCATAGCAATCTAAAATAAACTCATAAGCATCCTCACTCTCTGAACCCAGAAACAAAGGAGGCTTTAGCTTCGTAAACATAGTCAACATTTCATTCTCATCATCTTCCTCGTGCCCAACATCCTCATCATCCCCAACCTCAACATCCTCATCTAACTCTTAATGGTGCATAGGATGAGCATCATTCCTTGGAGTATTCTCAACATGAGCTCCATCCCTTGTAGGTGATACTCTTTCATGACCTTTATCCCTTACTCTTTCTCTACCCCTGCATCGACCGCAGCCTCTCAATGCAGAGTCTTCAGCTGGATTAACAGGAGCTACGAGCCTAACACTATTGAATTTAGTATCACCTATCTGCGGCGAAAAGAGTGAAGTAAGTTATATACCAATTTGAACCAAGTCATAGCATGAAAGGATACAAGAGAAAATAGAGAGACTTTCTAAACTCTTATAGCCTTTCAACGAATAAAATAGACGTCTCCATACCATTCCACAAGACTCTACTAGACTCGTTTTGGTACGTCGAGATCAACAAACCTAATGTCTGATACCAACTTTGTCACGACCCATACTATCATAATTGGTACCTAAACAAATCCTCTGGGGTAGAACTATTACTACAGTTCAAACCCACCAACTAATAAAAAATACTAGAGCATTTTTGTTACGGAAGCAAGTTAAATGCAAATGAAAGAAATAGAGTTCCCATAAACTCCACAAAAAGTCTAACAACAAACTAGAATTGCGGAAATTATAACCTAGAACCTGAAAGTCAATGTACTAAAACATCTAACAATGAATCATAAGTCTAAACAAAAAGGATCACAACCTCAAACTAATGAACTAATATGTAACTAGAAAAATCTAACTCCGAAATATGGACATAGATGAAAGGAGAACTCATGGCCGCCTGGAATAACTATCTCACCTTGAATTTAAAGCGATCACTATCTTCTATATGAGTTCTGTCAATAGCCTCCTGAAGATGCGTGGTACTCAACAAAAATAAGAGCAAGTGCAGTATCAATACACAACCACAATGTACTGGTAGAATCACACGACTATCCCACTAAGTGCAACATAAGTAAGTCAATGCAACATAATATTAACTTACTTTCATCTAACATAGACAATATCATCATCATTTATGAATTATGGAGCATTTCAAAATTCTCTAATATCACAATTATATTAGTAGTTAGTCCTCTCGTTGAACCCAAACCCAAACTGTAAGCATACTGGAACGTGGTAATCGATCCAATGTTTATATCGGACGTGGAAACTAATCCCATAATTATGTCTGAATGTGGTAACTGATCCCATAATTATGCCGGAATGTGGCAACCGATCAAAGTTAGTTATGCCAAAACGTGGCAACCGATCTATTCAACACACTACAATCACAATCAGAACTATATTCTCAAAATCATACAATCAAGAAGTGATTCATGATATATAGTTATTCATTCACATTAATTTACATTTAATGTGATAAATAATGCAATATTATTGTACATGCATCATAATGAAGCAATAACAAACATACATCACACAATCATAGAATCACAATCATTACCTACCTAAAAAAAAATCGAAACCCTAAGATATTTGATCCTTCCATTTTCGAATTCGTTCGACTTGTTCTTGGTCTACAAATAATCAATATAATATGGGAATCAATAAAAATACCAATTACCAAACAACTAAAAATTCTATGAACCCTAGGTAAAACTCATGATCTCAAGTATCCGATCTTGGGATTTTTCCACCTTAGTTTCTAAATCAAAACCCTCGCCCATTGATAATAACCCATTACATTACATTCTCCGGGTCATAAAATAGATTCGGGGGAGATAAAATTTTACCTTAACCTCAAGAATGGTGGAAAACTATCAAGAATTGCATGGGTTCGTTCCTTATCTCTAAAAACCAAAAAGTTCAGAACAAAGATGTGTTGGGGTTAATTTACAACTTTGAGTCACGTCAGGACTGCCACAATGACACTCACTTCACCACAACGGCCCCGCCAGAGCGATCAAAAGCATGACCAAAGTGACTTTCAGGAAATAGTGAGCTATTTTAATAATTCCAAGACTCCTATTCACAACATACCTTTAACCAAGGATGCTCAGAAAGTTATCGTTTACGCTAAGATCGATTTAGGGAGCTCTACTCACCAAAATTCAATTCCATAAAGTCATATGGGATCCTTAATGACTTATCTATCGACTTTATGTAATCAAATTCATAATTAAATCACCCGATTGTTATTAGATTTTCCTACACTTTAATGAATCCGATTTCATCCAAATCTAAATCTGGGTTAGTTTGGGAAATCTCAAGTTACTATGAAAAAATTTTCCGACCAAAAATTTCCCCTCGTTGACTTTTCTATAATGAGGGAACCTAGTCGTTACTTTTGTGCTCATCTTTCGTTCTATGTTTGGTTAGTCTACATCGTTTGTAAAATTTTTATCATCAATTTGTAATTGTAAGAATTCTTACTGATTCTTTAATTTATATTCTCTAAAATTTCATGCATATTCATCTTTTTTTCATTGAGAAATATAGGGAAAATACCCAAGTACCCCCTCAACTTATGCCCGAAATTCCAGAGACACACTTATACTATACTAAGGTCCTATTACCCCCCTGAACTTATTTTATATGTAATTTTCTACCCCTTTTTAGCCTACGTGACACTAGTTCGGAAAAAAATTAACCATCGTTGGGCCCACAAGATAGTGCCACGTAAGCTAAAAAGGGGTAAAAAATTATTAATAAAATAAGTTCAGGGGGGTAATAGGACCTTAGTATAGTATAAGTGTGTCTTTGAGATTTCGGGCATAGATTGGGGTACTTGGGTATTATCCCAGAAATATATAAATTATCATAGTTACAAGACGAATATTCTTCAAAATAAAAATGTATGTGAATTTTTAAATTTTGTATCTCCATCTTTTTGAGTTTTTAAATATAAATTCATAATTGATAATTATATTTTTGTATTCTTCATTTCTTCTATCTCTAGGATATAAATGTAATGAAACTAATTCCAATTTATATTTATAAAATTATTTTGAGGGTAAGCATGTTCCCTATCCTTCTTACATGGTAGAGAAATGCAAGTTCAACATGAGGAGATTGTTCGTATGATGTTGGAGAATTATATTATAGACTAGTTTACTACAACTTATGTTCAATTTTTTTTTATTGAATTAAAGTTTGATGAAATAGTTACTTAAGTGGGGAAAGTTACATAAGTGGGAAAGCTTTGTAATAATTGTTTATAAATTATTGTTTATTTGGTAAGATTGAATAAACAATTAGGACTATCTTAATAGTTTTATAGCTTATAAGATTCTTATGTTTATGAGAAAATATACAACACAAAAATTACATAGTCCAAACAAACTTTAATCTTATAATTTCATATTATGATTCCATATCGCATGGCCATATATCATGATTCATGTCTGACCGGTTGAATAAATTTTGCAATCGAACAACTAAATAACACATACATGTTTTGTAAGCCTATAAGACTTTTGGCAAAACATGCAAATAAATTTAACTAAGGGAAGTAGAATAAAACAGTATCAAGTCTTACCAATTGCATAATTTGTGAACGATTGAACAACAAATGCATGTTTTGTCAATATGATAAGATTTAGGAATAATTTAACAAGACATTAGGATAAATATGATAGTAAGTTGTGCCCAATTCAACCTAATGTGTTAGAGATTATTTTGTTCTTAGACATGTAATTTAACTTGGTCTTAATTAGCAGTTATATCCTTCAGTATTGGGTATGCTTAAACATATGATCCGAAACCAAATTAAATGAAACAATTAAATGTATTTTGCTTTCATTCTTCCAATTATGTTGTGCCTGAGGTTAATTTTGCAAAAATTCTTCAAATTTGACCAAAATTATCCAATGTTCTCAAATAGTCACGATCCAACCCAAGGATCCGTGCAGGCATCTACTCTTACATATAAGTAGGAGAATCATCATACCACGAAAGCTAAACATGCGGAAAATTTAAGAAAATTACCAAAGAAAAGCATGCCTTATAAATAACCTTTTCGTACATACGTGTGTTTAAAACTCTTTCAGTAATTTTAAACAACTCAAATGGATCTAGTCTAAATAGGTACAAGAGATATTAAGAGAACAATTTGGACAAAAATAAATAAAAGACACAACTCCCACCATGTGAAAGGAATAGTAGAAACTGCTAGAGAATTTCTTCGTCTTCACCTAATGGAACGTTGCCAATTCTACATCCAGACAATGTCAAAAGATATACAAAGAGTAGTATCAGTACAAACACACATACTGGTAGGCATCATCGGTCAATTCAATGCCCACCTCATAAGATAAGAAATCAATTAGTAAAATTATGAACTAATTAAACACTCGCTTCTCCACCCTTACCCTTTCTTAGAACACAATGCTCTAATTTCTAATGCCTTCTCAATTAACTTACGCTTCCGGTTCGTGATCATAACCTAAAACATGCTACCACCTTAATGATCCCTAACTTTCACCCACAAGCACTTCAATTAACCCTTCATTACTCACTCTTACTTCCTCGTCACCTTACTCAATCATGATCATATAGAACCACCAGCACAAGTTCCTTACCACTAACCCCAATCTTTTCCTTCACAAGTTCACCCAACACAACCAAACATATACCAACACAACACACAATGATAAGTGTCACCTATATGATTTAACACAATGATAACAATAATGCAGAAATAGAACATATATAATAACCTCAAATAACAACGTATTTCACAATTCTTAATTATCTTTAGCATGTCAAGTAGTTGGTCCTATCATGGAACCCAAACCCAAAATGTTAGTGCATCAGAACGTGGTAACCGATCCCATAATTATGTCAGAATGTGACAAATTTGATCCCATTAATGTCGAAAGGTGCAAATCTTATCCAAAATTTATGTCAGAATGTGGCAACCGATCCAAGTTAGTTATACTGGAATGTGACAATCGGATCCAAGTTAGTTATGCCGGAACACGACAATCCGACCCAAGTTAGTTATGCTGGAAACCAACAATCCGATCCATCAACACACCATAATCACAAACACAAGTATACTTTCTAGTCATACAATCAAGAGTGATTCATGATATATAAACATTCGTCTATCTGATTTACAACATGTGTGATTAATAGTGCAACATTCATGTATGCGCAAGTATCATAATGAAACAAGAATAATAATACATCACCCCATCATAGAATAACAACCATCTCCTACATTGGTTCCTCGTCGCATACCTTATGTAAAACTTAATTTAACCATACTCAACTTTAGTTCATCGTCTAAGGCTTCTTTCTAGGGTTTTAATTCATAAATCGTTCGGTAAATAAAGGCCTACGCATAAACCTACCATTTTTTCACATATATCACTCAATGAGCACAGATTTAAACCACTCAATTCATAAAACCTAGTCTACCTGGTTGCAAACAGCTGCACAGAGTTATTGACTTTGATTCCTATTTTTTGAGATTTGTGACGGTGAATTCGGCCAAGAATCCGCATGATATCGCCAATCACGCTAGAAATCTGTTTATCCTTCATTCCCTAATTTAGAGTATCTTTTCTAGAGTTTTCTAGGGTATCGTACGACTTATTTAGGCATTTTAGGTAGATAGAGAAAATAAAATTATCTGTAATTTACATTCTGTCTCGCTAATTTTGCTCTGGTGTCAACTTACCCTGCACTGGAGGCGGGGCCCCAGTGGCACATGGTCCACCCTAGCGGGTCAGTGTCTCATATTTTCTTAAATACTTGTTTTTCCTGATTAACGATGGTACGGGTCGTTACACAAATGATCTTATTTGTTCAAATCTCCTGGCATGCAATAGTGTCTTATGGATCATGCTACTACGATTAGTTCTTTTCAGATTTTCTTCCATTTACCTTATTCCCATTTTCGGTATGATTTTTTTTCTTTCAAAATTTATTTATAATATTATAATTAGAGTTTTCAAAAAAGGTCAGTCAAGCCCCATCTGACATATGTTTCGTGGATTAAGGAATTTGATGAGCTGGGTTGAGTCGGCCTTTCATTTGGAAGGGCCTTAAAATGCTCAACCCAACTCACTCCTAGCACGGTCGTGTGTTGGGCGGGCTAACCCTTCTTTTTTCTCTTTCTTTTCTTTTCAAACTTAAAATTTTATAACATCAAGAAATGAGAACATTTTTAAATCAAATATGACAGACAATGTTGTTGTTTTAATCAAACTAGTAAAAAAGATAATGTGATTAGCATGTATCTAGGATACTAAATCAAATGATGCATGTATAGATTTGAGAAATATCATAAAGTGTCTTAAATATTATAATTAAATAATTGGGTGTTATGAATAAGAAAATTTAATATTAAAAGAGTTAATGATAGTACTAAAAGTAGAAATTTAATAGGTATAAGCTATAAATATGAAATTGTAAAAACAAATAAAAGAGGAAAAGAATAAAAATAAAAACGAATAAAGGAGAACGCGAGCAAAATAAGAGAATGACGAGTGAGATTTGAGGAAAACGAGGGCGAATAATTTTCCTATGTATCATAGGTATATGTGAATCCAGTTGGATAGAGTATACTTAGAATAAATACACCTAATTTTGAGTCAATGTATCATGAGATGCACATGTATCTAGTTGCACGAAAATCTAGCAAGATTCGTAATGTTGCAATATATCGTGCGTCTAAATAATAAGCTCATACAATAGTGAGATTTCTCTAGGTTACCCTTAAATAAATAATTTGGCTCATGGGCCGACCCCAATCAAGCCTCAAGCGCCAAGAGCTTATTTTAAATAAGCTTGAAAAATCTTACCTCAATAAAAAAGAGTTGATAGTGTCGGTACCATGAGCTAAGCTTATTTTGACGGCTCTAATTACACCATTATTGTATATTTATGAGGTAAATGTGAATTAACTTACTCCATTTACTGTAATCCTAAGTGAGACTTTGTACCAATTCAAGAAATGGAATCTCCAAATTGAATATACATGGCAATTGCCTTTTTTTTTGTGTGTGTGGTCGTGTGCTTTGTTAAAAATGATGTATAGATACAATTTGCCTAACAAGTATGCATGTTTAAAACACGAGTAGCAGAATTGTGCTGAAATCAATTATTTGTTTCTCTCTAATTATTACTAATCATACAAAAATAAAAGTATAATTAACATCTCACACACATTTAAGAGGATAAATATCAAGTTGTAATCATACTCTTTAAAAATAAACTATTTATAGCATATTATTATCATCTTATAGCACATCAATTAATAATATATTAATTAAAAAAATATTTAAAAATAAACTATTTATAACATATTATTATCAAGTTATAACATATTAACTAATAATATTAATTAAAAATTATTTTATTATTTAACTAATAATTATTATGTTTAAATAATTAGTTTCATTTATTCACTTACCTTTTATCAACAAAACCTTTTAAATTATTACTGATTAATCAATTACCTTTTAAAGTTTTTAATATAATTAATAAATAATTAAATATTGATCAATTACCTTTTAATATTTTTAATATAAATAATAAATTATTATTTATTAAATATTAATTAAACTTCATATTATTTAGTTACCTTTTAAAAAACAAAATCTAAAAATTAGGGATTTGATTTTAATTAATTTCACATTATATGGTTACCCAATAACTACCCACCCCCATATCAACCAATACTCTTTTATCTTCCCCCAATACACTCAACATCTCCCCTATTTACACTCTTCTCTTTCTACCATATTAATTTTGCACGCCTTTTCACGTTTCTCTCTCTATTAATCAATTAAAGGCAGCACACGTCTCTCTCTATTAATTAATTAAAGACAGTACACCTAATTTCTCTATCATATTAAATCTGATTCGCGCGCTTAATGTCATCTTCATGTACAAACCCTTTCAAGCTTTAAACTTATTTCCCTAAATCAATTAAGCTTAAAATCCTCATTCAACTACATCTCTATCAATCTTCCACAAAATTAGATTTTTTATTTTTCGACCATCAAATTCGCAATATTGCATGATTTTCGGAAAAAATCATATTGTATAGATCAACAAACAAGTTTATTTCTTAAAGTTTTTATTTTTTCTCTAATTCTTTTGTCAAATTATTTAATTTTTATATGTTGTTGCTTGATTTTAGGAGAAGTTTACGTTGAATAGATAATGCAGGTTTCTTCAAGTTTTATATTTGTTTATGACAAATTCTTTAATATTTATTTGTCTATAAATTTTTAGGATCTGGGATGTTGAATACAATATCTAAATCAAATACCCTAAGGAGATTCACAAGAGGTACAAACTATACCGGTAACTTCATGGTTGAAATAATATCTTTAGATCTATGTATAACTCAAATTCAATAGCAAATCTCAGGCTATACAACTACGATGAAATTAGAGAAGAAGTCGAATGATGAACTAGTAAGGAAAGTAGTGTCAACAGTGAAAGCAATCGGAAAAAAATGTTACAAAAGGAGGAAAGTAAATTTTTTTGTCCCGGATATGATTGTGTCACGACCCAAATCGGGGACGCGACTGGCACCCACATTTACCCTCCTATGTGAGTGAACCAACCCATCTAAACCTTAACATTTCAAGATATATCAACAGAAAATAATGCGGAAGACTTAAACTCGTTAATAAAACAATTCAAATATATTATTATCCCAAAAATCTGGAAGTCATCATCACAAGAACATCTATCCTCAATTACTAAACTAAAAACGTCTAAGAAGCTAAAACAAATAAAAGCTAGTCCATGCCGAAGTTTCAAGGCATCAAGACTTGAAGAAGAAGATCCAGTCCAAGCTAGACGCATTAGTCACCCTGAATTCCGAAGGTAGTGAAGACTGGCTAGATCTACTGTTGAGTTGAAGTTGACGGAACGTTTACTGCATTCCACAAATAACAAAGAAGAAAACATAAAAGTAGGGGGTCAGTACAAACACAAGTACTGAGTAGATATCATCGGCCAACTCAAAAATAGAAGATAATATATATCAAGTAATATTATAAATCAACTATAAACTCAACATGTAGCATCAACAAGTACTATAATCGTCAACTAGTACCATCAAGTTCATCCATGAGGGCTCAAGCCTCAATACCATACTCATTTGGGAATTAAGTTTATTAGATTGAGTATATTTATCATCTTTCAAGATTTATTATCTTTCTTCCTCTTGTGTCGGTACGTGACACTCCGATCCCTTACCACTATGTGTCGGTAAGTGACACTTTGATCCCCTAATTCTACGTGTCAGTTCGTGACACCCGTCCCACTAATACTATATGTCAGAACGTGACACGCCGATCCCCTATTTCTACGTGTCGGTTCGTGACACCCGATCCCCTATATGTGTCGGTATGTGACACTCCGATCCCCTATATGTGTCGGAACGTGACACTCCGATCCCGTATATGTGTTGGTACGTGACACTCCGATCCCCTAATTCTACGTGTCGGTTCGTGACACCCGTCCCACTAATACTATGTGTCGGAACGTGACACTCCGATCCACTAACACTATATGTCGGAACGTGACAGTTCGATCCACTAACCTCATTCTATCCGTTCATCAAGACTTCTCTATACCAAGGCATCTCCAATCCCATTACTTTAATTCATCAAGCCTTCTTTTATACCAAGGCATCATCATTAATAATGTAGTTTAAAGTTTCTTTCAAGATTTGGGATTCAATGGTTTTCATCCTGCTTGTTTCATCAAAATCACATAATCATATTCATGCAAGCATACAATTAAGCATATAGACAGGTTTACAATACCACCAATACATATCATTCACTATTAAGAGTTCACTACGAATATCGTAAAAACCATAACCTACCTCCACCGAAGAATTGGAATCAACAAGCATTTCCCAAGCTTGATATTCCCTCTGCCTCTGATCGATCAATTTCTCTCTCTCTCCTTGTTCTCTCTATTTTCTTTATTCAAACCCTCTTTCTTTAGCCTAATTAACATATAATTAAGTGTAAAAGATGGCAATAATACCCCACTAATTAACCCAAAGTTACCTCTTTTATCCCTCAGAATTTTGAGTTATTAATATAAACCCACGAAATCTATAATTAAGGAAAGAATAGTCCAAAACGTCCCTTAATACGTGTAAAGAAATCCGATTATGTCTGGGATTTGCGCAACCTGTGACGGCCCGTCGTGCCTGCGACGGTCCGTCACGCAGTTCGTCGCAGCATCTTAGAACTCCATTTTTCACTAAGTAGACTGTGACGGTCCGTCACACCTGTGACGGTCCGTCCTGCACCTCCGTCATGACGGTCAGAGACTCGTTTCCCGTACCAAATTCTCAAGAGTTGAAGTGTTTTGCAACGGGAGCTTACGACGGCTCGTCGTGGCTGTGACGGCTCGTCCTGCAGGTCCGTCACAGATTACAGAGAGTCGATTTTAATGCTCAATTTTCAGAACACTAAGTGTTCTGGAACGAGACACCCTCGACGGTCCGTCGTGCCCCTGACGGCCCATCGTGGTATCCGTTGTCTCACCCAGTTTTTCCAGAAATAAAATCTGCTGCTTAAAACGACTAAACAGGTCGTTACAATAGATACCAATTTACCCATCGTTCGTCCTCGAACGATCAAAAGAAGAAAAGCAACGGCGAAAAGAAGTACCTGAATCTGTAAACAGATGTGGGTATTTTTTCTTGCATATCTGCCTCCTTCTCCCAAGTAGCCTCTTCAACCGGTCGATTCTTCCATTGAACTTTGATGGATGCAATTTCTCTCGACCTCAACTTGCGAACTTCTCTATCTAATATAGCAACCGGTTCCTCCTCATAAGTCAAATTCTCGTCAAGCAAAACTGAATCCCAACGGATGATGTAGTTTCCATCCCCATGGTATCTTTTCAACATGGACACATGAAATACCGGATGCACTCCGGACAGCCCTGGAGGCAAGGCTAACTCATAAGCCACCTCCCCTACTCGCTTAAGTACTTCAAATGGTCCAATATACCTTGGACATAGATTGCCTCTTTTGCCAAACCGCATCACCCCTTTCATGGGTGAAACCTTCAACAAGACTTGTTCACCTCCATGAACTCCAAGTCTCTAACCTTTCGTCTGCATACTCCTTTTGTCTACTTTGCGCCGCTAGAAGCTTTTCTTGAATGCACTTCACCTTATCTAACGAATCCCTCAAGAGGTCAGTACCCCAAGGTCTAACCTCAAATGCATCAAACCAACCAATGGGAGACCTACATCTCCTACCATACAATGCTTCAAATGGAGCCATATCAATGCTTGAGTGATAGATATTATTGTATGAAAACTCCGCTAAGGGTAAGAAGTTATCCCAATGACCACCAAATTCTATCACACAAGCACGAAGCATATCCTCTAACACTTGAATCGTTCGCTCAGACTGACCATCGGTCTGAGGGTGAAATGCAGTGCTAAGGTCCAACTAGTACCCAATTCAGCATGCAATGTTCCAAAACTTAGAAGTAAATTGTGTACCTCTATCTCATATAAGGATAGTGGAACCCCATGCAATCGAACTATTTCTGAGATATAGATCTTGGCTAACTTCTCTGCATTGTAAGTCACCTTGACCGGAATAAAATGAGCAGACTAAGTTAACCTATCAACAATCACCCAAATGGAGTCATACTTACCCATTGTCTTTGGAAGACCAACCACAAAGTCCATTGCGATTCTCTCCCACTTCCATTCAGGAATGGGCATTCTCTGAAGCGTTCCTCTGGGCCTCTGGTGTTCATACTTTACTTGTTGACAGTTTGGACATTTGGCAATAAAGTCAACAATATCGCGCTTCATTGTACTCCACCAAAAGTGTTGCTTTAGGTCACGATACATCTTGTTGCACCCGGATGTATAGAATACCTTGAACTATGAGCCTCTGCAAAATAGTGTTGATCAAATCATCGATGCGGGGTACACATACCCTCCCTTAATCCTCAACACATCTTCCTCATCAATTGTTGCTTCTTTAGCCCTCCTTGCGACACTTTATCTCGAATCCGGATCAACTTCTCATCATCAAACTGCTTCCCCTTAATCTTGTCAAGGAAGGAGGATCTTGCCTCCACACAAGCTAACAATCCTCCCTTCTCATTTACTTCTAACCTCATAGGTCATTAGCCAAAATCTGCATTCTCTAGCCAAAGGGCGTCTAGAAGCTTGCAAATGAGCTAGACTTCCCATGCTTCCCGCCTTTCTACTCAAAGCATCTGCCACAAACATTCGCCTTCCCGGATGATACAAGATAGTGATATCGTAGTCCTTCAGTAGTTCCATCCATCTCCTTTGTCTCAAGTTCAACCTTTCTGAGTAAAGACATACTGTAGGCTACGATGATCCGTATAGACTTCACACTTAACCCCATATAAATAGTGCCTCCATTGCTTCAATGCAAATACTACCGCGTCCAATTCCAAGTCATGAGTTGGATAGTTACGTTCATGCACTTTTAATTGTCTTGAAGCATAAGCAATCACATTTCTTTCTTGCATCAGCACCGCACCCAAAACCCAAATAGGATGCATCACAATAGACAATGAAATTCTTACCTTCCACTGGCAAGGTAAGGATAGGCGCGGTAGTCAACAAAGTCTTGAGTTTGCTGAAAGCTTTCCTTACACTCATCCGACCATACAAATGGAAATTTTGCTTAGTCAAGTTCGTCAGTTGGGAAGCAATAGAAGAGAATCCCTTGACAAATCGGCGGTAGTATCTAGCTAACCCAACAAAAGCTTCTTATTTTGACACATAAGTGGGTCTTACCCAATTCTTCACTGTCTCAATCTTAGAAGAATCCACCATCACTCCCTCTTAGAAACTACATGCCCCAAGAAGGACACTGCATCTAGCCAAACTCACACTTAGAGAACTTGGCATAAAGCTTTTTCTCCCTCAACATTTCCAATACCATTCTCAAATGCTCCTCATGTTCCTTCTTGCTTTTAGAGTAAATTAGTATATCATCAATAAAACACGATCACAAAGAGATCCAGATATGGCTTACAAATCCCATTCATCAAGCTCATGAACGCAGCAGGGGCATTCGTAAGACCAAAGGACATCACCACAAATTCATAATGTCCATACCTAGTTGAAAAGCAGTCTTTGGTACATCCGTTGCCCATATTTCAATTGATGATAACCGGATCTCAAGTCAATCTTAGAGAAGACACAAGCACCTTGTAACTGATCGAACAAGTCATCAATGCGAGGAAGAGGATACTTGTTCTTAATAGTTACTTGTTCAACTGCCGGTAGTCTATGCACATCCGAAAACTCCCATCCTTCTTCTTCACAAACAAAACCGAAGCACCCCACGGAGATGCACTTGGTCTAATGAAGCCTTTGCTCAACAACTCTTGAAGTTGAGCCTTGAACTCTCTTAACTCCGCGGGAGCCATTCTGTAAGGGGGTATAGAAATGGGGCGAGTGCCCGGTTCAAGATCGATACAGAAGTCAATGTCCCTATCTGGTGGCATACCAGGAAGATCTGCAGGGAACACATTCAAAACTCACGGACTACCGAAAACGACTCAATCGAAGGTACTTGGGTAGTGTCATCCTTGAGGTGGGCCAAGAAAGCTAAACACCCTTTACTAACCATTTTCTTAGCACGAAGAAAGGAGATGATACGCACCGGATTGGAGTGTAGTCCCCTCCCACAATAACGGGTCTGTCCCAGGCTTGGCTAACGTCACTGTCTTAGCATTACAATCCAAGATCGCAAATTGCGGAGAAAGCCAAGTCATACCCAGAATTACATCAAAATCAACCATTTCTAGGATAACCAATCTACATAAGTGTTGCTCCCCACAAAGTTCACCAAACAAGACCTATATACCTTTTCAACTACCACAGACTCACCCACCGGAGTAGAAACACGAATAGGCATATCAAGTAATTCACAATGTAAATTTAGACCATTAGCAAATGATGAAGATACATATGAAAACGTGGAGCCAGGGTCAAATAATACAGATGCCATGCAATCACAAACAAAAAGATTACCTGTGATAACAGCATCAGACGCCTCCGCTTCAGATCTCCACGGAAAGCGTAACAATGGGCCCTATCACCCGTCTGTCCGTTGCCCCTACCATGTTGTGTCGTAGTGGCTCCAGTTTGCCCATCACCTCTGCCGTTGTGGTGACCACCATTACCTCGACCACCACGTCCTCCAGAAAAGCGGCCTCTACCATGACCACCTCTACCTCTAGCTATGGGGGTCTGTAACTCTGTTTTGGACAATTCCTCCTAATATGTCCAACCTCCCCACATCCATAACACTCTCTGGAGTCAGGCATAGGTCTCTCGGAGTATGTTGACCGTTCTGAGGTGGACCCCCAACTACAGTCTGTAGTGAAGACTGAATTGGTCGAATGAGTAACCTCCGGAACTCTGTCCTCTAGAGTAAGAACCATTAAACTCACCTCCCCTTCGAAACCTTTTTGATGTCGATGTCGTGGTGAAGTCATCTGGCTTCACTCCTTCCACCTCTATCACAAAGTCTACCACCTCTTGGAATGATTTTGCCGTAGCCGCTACCTGTAAGGCTGAAATCCGCAATTCTGACCTCAACCCCTTCACAAAACGGCGAATCCGTTCTTGTGGACTGAAACAAAGTTGGGTGGCATACCTGGATAATGCACGGAATTTGGCCTCATATGCGTAACCGTCATCCTACCTTCTCTAGACTCAAGAACTCATCCCTTTTTCTATCTCTCAAAGTCCTTGGGATATACTTTTCCATAAACAAGCTAGAGACGATGCCCAAGTCATAGGTGGTGGTGCCTCTGTTGGTTGACACTCAACATGTGACCGCCACCACATTTTGGCGTTCCCTTGAAACTGATAACTCACGAAACCACGCCAAACCGTTCTACGATACCCATCTTGTGTAGTAGCTCATGACAATCAACCAGGAAATCGTAAGCATCCTCAGATTCTGCACCCTTGAAGACTGGAGGTTTCAATTTTAAGAACATACTGAAAAGTTCATGCTGATCATTTGTCATTATAGGCCCAGTAGTCAGACGTGGAAATGTGCCTATCTCCAATGATGCATCCATGCAGGGAGCCAGCATAGCAGCGCATGTCGTATCTCTGAAACCGGAGGTGTTGGTGCAGAAACCACTGGAGGTGCAGACCCTGATCAATATCCCGCTAAGATAAGCAAGAACCTGATTGATCATCTCTGGGGTAGGTTGGGGTGGCAATTCCTCATTTTGCACTTGTTCATTCTCCCCTTCCTCACCCTCTCTTATCACCTCCTCGGTCGGTGGAGGAGTCACCGCCCTAGTGTAAGATGGGCTAGGGGATCGTCCTCTTCCTCTAGAGGACGTCCTCCCACGACCTCTTCCACGGCCTCTGACCGCTGCTCTTCCTCGAGCCACAGCCCCAGTGGCTGGCTCAGACGTTTCTTGCCGTGCCGTTGTGGTGCTGGTGCGGTCGTTGCTCTAGTTCTAACCATCTGCGAAATAGAGTGAAGATGGTCAGATACCAATTCGTATCACCTAGATACCAATTGGACTCAAGTAGTAGCACGAAAGAAAGAATGAAAGAATGGAATTTTCCTAAAGTCCTATAGCCTCTCAAAGAAAAGTAAAGGCGTCCCCCTACCGTTCCTTAAGACTCTACTAGA